>OMNZ01073121.1:16609-33836 GCA_900303255.1 Lesueurigobius sanzi | reverse complement strand
GAGATTCTCAAATGCTTTACACAAAGCATCACAGAAGAAAGTATGTATCTATACAAGTACCACCCGAGGACTAATCCAGGACTATTAAAGAATATCAGACTAGAACTATGGAGAAGCAAGGTCTAAACCAGGACTAAACCAGGAGAAAACTAGGTATAAACAAGGACTAAACCAGGCAGAAAACTAGGTCTAAACCAGGAGAAAACTAGGTAAAAACCAGGACTAAACCAGGAGAAAACCAGGTCTAAATCAGGAGAAAACTAGGTATAAACAAGGACTAAACCAGGCAGAAAACTAGGTCTAAACCAGGAGAAAACTAGGTAAAAACCAGGACTAAACCAGGAGAAAACTAGGTCTAAACCAGGAGAAAACTAGGTATAATCCAGGACTAAACCAGGAGAAAACTAGGTCTGAACCTGGAGAAAACTAGGTATAAACCAGGAGAAAACTAGGTCTAAACCAGGAGAAAACTAGGCCTGTACCAGGACTACACCAGGTCTAAAATTGGACAATATCACGGACTGCATCTGGATTAAACCGGGACTAAACCAAGAATTAAACCAGACAAAAGCAGAAACTGGAATCAAGGTCTAAACCAGGACCAATTTAAAAAGGACTAAACCCAGGACAGGTGATTACCCTGGAGAAGAAGAACCTATTTAGAAATAAACCAAGAGCAAACCTGGACAATATCACAGACTGAATCAGGATTAAACCAGGACTAAACCATGAGTGTCTAAACTATGAAAGGACTCAAACTCGGACTAAAACAACCAAGACTAAACCATTAGGTCTAAACCCCAGAAGAAGACATTATACACATTGTGATATTGTGAGAAAATTGTGATAAGATTTTTCGGCCATATTGCCCAGCCCTAGTTTAACCTAAAGAAAATGTAGAATAAGTAACAAAAAAGTGATGTTCTTCAAATGGAATAGTAAACCATTAATGTACTAGGACCAGAGAAAAATGGGAAGAAATTAGGCCTGAATAGGAGTTACTATTTACTACTACAGGTTGGCTTCATTCACATAAACGTAAGCATTAGTCAGTCTTTTTAACACCTCTGCGAAATGAACGAATCCCAATGAATCAGCTTCAATCAAGGAGCCATTAACTCCCATCATTGTTCATTTCATTCCTGGCTGTGAGCAGAAGCATCCCTGGGCTACAGGTACAGGACACGCCCTTTGAGCTGCAGGCTCCATCATGTTCATGACCTTTACATGTCCTGACAAGCTAGTTTAGACGAAGACTTGACAGCTACTGCAGACAAATGCATTCTAGATGTTGAACATTTCATGCCATTATTTCAAATACAACACAGTTGAAAGAACTATCCAAATCCACAAAATCAACATTTTCTTTAAAACTATAGGTCGACTTGATTGAAACGTTATCATGATTTGTGTGCATTTTTAGTAGTTTTGAGTTAACTGTAAGAGAAGACATGGCTGCTGCTTTTGATGGTTCATCCTTTGCCATGATTGGTTAAATACACCACTACTAATTTGGTGAAAATTACAACGGCATGTGTCAGAGTTTGAACACCGAGCTGCATAACAGAAAAGGCCGATAATCTCTCCAAAGTGGCGGATCATCACAGGATCTGACCGTGATTCAACTTCATCATATCCACCACCCCGATGTCAGCGCAACCTACTCCAGAGCAAAGGATCTTTAAACAGCTTGTTTTTACTGAGTGTTGGTCATGCTTGTTTGGCATGTGGTTACCAAGCCTGTAGCAGATCCAAACACAAGGCATTTGTCACACCAAGCACAGTCTTCTGCTTAACAAGTGAGCGTGGCCAAGAACAAAAGGAAGATCCGGACGTGTTGCTTTGGGATTAGGCTGCATTATAGTTGAGGAGCCGTCGTTCTTGCATTTGGGCCAAGCTTGGGACGAGACCGGCAGCACCAGGCTCCGCAGAATGAAAGAAAAACTTGGTATTGATTTCGGTTTTCTTTTACCTGTAGTTCAGCGCTGTCAAATTATAGTGCATTCATTTCTGAACACTTCAATAAAAAGGTAAGTCTCTAGCCCGTTCCTGTAAGGAGTTATGACATATTAAAGAAATAATTAATATGCTTAATCCAGTCAGAGGGCACTGACACTGTCTTATGGTCATACCGCCTTTGCGCTGCCCCGTCAGATCTGAAGCTAAGCAGGGCAGGGCCTGGTCATTACTTGGATGGGAGACCGTCAGGGAAATGCCAGGAAGCATGAGTGAATGTAGTGGTTTAGTGAGTGCTGGTGGTGGGAGGGGCCGATGGCGTAGACTGGCAGCATCACTTTGGTCAGGCTACCCCACGGAGTATGAAGTGAATGAATAATGACATGTAAAGCACTTCGAAAAGCACTATATAAAACCAATGTACTATAATTATTACTTTACCATTATAAAGGTACAAAACAGAAGGTGTTCTGTTACTGGTAAAAGTTTTGCTTTTAGTGTTTTATTATCATTATAAATAAGACTGATTAAAATAGAATATGGTCATCTAAAATACACCAGATTGCACTAAGTCACATCTGTGTAATTCACATTTTCCTGGGGGAGTGACCCCTTACATTTTCACCTCATTATTTCTAAACTCCTGGCTACGGCCCTGGTGGCACAGGCTTGTAATACACGTGTAAGCTATTACTATTATTTATTAGGCTGTAGTCCTGTAGGGCTTTGTCCAACTTTAAAATCAACTGTCGATCAAATGAGATGAATTCCAATATACATGGCCCAGGAGCCGCCATCGTAGGTGAACTTCAGCCCACGACCAAAAATGAGTTTGACACCCGTCCTGTAGTTGATTGAAATTAATTTAGCCTCCTTTGAGCATTGTGTTTGTGTTTTCTATCATTTGTTGAAAAAAAAGAACGCAGCATATGATCAGCGATCATAAACCTGGAAGTAGCACCGATGCTAACAACAATTTGCCTGGTGGAGGTGGAGACTAATATTGTACGTTAGTCACTCTGCACTGTCATCCCTCTGAATAATAATGTCATCCCTGTGAATAATAATGTCATCCCTCTGAATAATTGCAATGTTGGCAAAGTTGTGAAATTCGAAATAATTGGGTACATAACATTTAATTTATTATTTTGATGATTTCCTTATAATTGGAAATTCCTCATAATAAAATGGTCTGTAGATGAAATCACAAGGTTGAATTAGGTTCAAATAGTGATTGCAATAGCTATTATATAATCACAAAAGGACTTTGCAAAATTGTGCAGCCAAAGTAGAAAAATCTAAAATAGAATGAGCCTATTACTATCTTCGTGTTTTTTGAGCTCCACATCTTTAAACACTGACAGAAGACTCAAAGAGGTCCATCTGAAGTCGCTGCTCTCTCACAGCAGAAGCCTGGTGCGACCTGAAGCACCATATGTTTCTCCGGTGACGCCTTTGCTGAAAAGACGATCTGCTCTGCCGACTTTCACCTAACCACCCAAGTAACGCGCCCAGCAGCCACTGATTAATGGCTAAGTGGTTATGCTTGTGGCTCAGACTGCGCTCATCAATCATACAGTTTGCCTTGTATAAGTACAGAAGTACAGAGTGGGAGAGGAAGCCTGAGGACAGAGAGAGCGTCTTCAACCATTGCGGCCTGTTCTGTAGCTGGGATGGTGTGACCCCTCCTCCTCTTTGTACGTACTCGACACACTTGATGAAAGCCAGAGGGAGAGGTTTTTTTTTACTCCTCTAAACCAGTGCCCGCCTCTCCAGTCACTCAAGGGGTTTACAGCTCTGTTATGTCCATCAAATACGAGCCACAGCCCATATCCTTATAAGGACAAAAGGTTTTAAGTGCTTTGACAAGTTTCTTTTTAAATGCATCATAAATAAAACGTCTGTAATGATGACAGATGACAAAAGGAGAAACATTCTTAAGGCCACAAAGGAGCAGGACACAGACACTGACAGACCACTGGCTATACTTTGATGATGGATTTTTCTTCTTAGAGATTAGCATGTTAATAAAGATGCTCATACTGTTGAATAAGCTCTACTTTGCTCCGCAGGTCGTGCGTATTGTGAAGCCCGATGTTGTTGACCACAGTGGGGAGCAGGCGCTGGACACATGGCTGTCTGTCAGCACCACCTCGTCCCTCTGAGCTGTGTGACATGCCACATGCCTGTTTGTGACACTTCAGATCATCGTCAACATGAGACATATTACCATAATCTCACTGACAGCTCCCACATCACCTCCTATAACCCTAAAATTTATGGACAACAACCCTTTGTTGACGTCTTGCCTTTGCTTTATGTGTCCTGTATTCACAAGGATATAAAGTTGAGCTACACAGTTTTTAAATAGAAAAGAAAAACTAAAAGGGAAAACTGGTGACTTTCAGACTGTACCTCTAGTTCACACAGATGCCAAAAGCAATAACATTTTATTGCAATGCCTTTGTCTTTGTGTACCATGTGCCTTGTCCACATTGAATCATACAGGCCAAGCAAATGGTGGGACCATAAAGAAGGCCAGTCCCAGAGCGTTGGAAATAGTATAAATGCAACAAACAATTCCAATAAAGGCTCAAATCAAAATGTCAATGGCTCATGACTAATGTGCACGCAACATAGAAGATGCACACAGGTATTTGTGAGCTGCCTGCACTGATGTGGCGTCTGTACTCAATATGGCCCATGTTTTCACACCTCGGCCCTGTCCCCGCGCCCTGAGGCAGCACTGACAGAAGCATTAGTGACTGACAATATCATAGCTTTAAGAGCATTGTGAGAACAGTTTAGAGTGCATTAGACCACCAATAACACGGCGTGTGGACACTTCAGGCATCAGTGAACCTGGAGAACACATTCTTTTGAGTGGGAAATGTGTTTTGCCAATCTGGTTGTCAGATGCTTGTTATACACATTTGTTTTCTTTTTCTCTTTGCTTTTTGTGATGGATTAAAGGCACATACCTGATTTTCTTCCTGGTAGTAGAATTAAATTTGTTATTTTTATCCTTTAGTATATTGTAAACTCAGACATATGTGGAAATAATACTGTACATCTAAATATTTAACAATCAATCATCAATGTATCAATTCTGAGTTCACAGGCTACTTTTCCTGCAAGTGACCCTGCAAGTTGTGAAATGTGCTTACAGGGTTTATACAGGTAGCGGCAAGTCAAATATAATGCTTTTTAATGACATTTTAATGCCCAAATACTACATTCGGTGCGTTTTTAATATTCATTTCCATATTCAACAGAAAATGTGATACAACAGACGACCAGAAATAGACATTTTTGTATGTTTGACGAACTTCCACTGTAATATTAGTTGAACAATTTAATTATTTTCCAAGAACTTTTGATTTAATGCCAGTGTGAATTATATTTAATGCTTTTTAATGACATTTAAGCCTTATTTTGGCACAATTCATTTAATGACCATTAATGCTTTTTAATGCCCCGCGGAAACCCTGGCTTATAAAGTCATCTATATGAAGAAATTGGATTTAAAAAATCTATTAGGAAAGTTACAAATGTTTTTGGACCACATCAATTAAATTTACTTGCTCCCTCTTTCATTATTTGTAACAAAAAAAATCAAGTATAGTGCCTTTAAAACGAGTGACTTATAGATGTTTTGTTATGAGGGAACTGTTATTGTACCTCCTGCCTCAAGGAACTACCATTTGGAAAGTGAAGGCTTGAATGGGGGTGCTCGATTATAGGAAAAAATTATAATCACGATTATTTTAGCAATAACTGAAATCATGATTATATTTGTCACCTTTTCATTATGACGTAACGTTGCAAATTTCTTTCTTTCCTTTGTTTTGGTCCTGATGTAGCATTGTTTATTTTTTGACACTTACTATTTATAAAATATCACTGCAATATACTAGCGCTGCATTGTGTTAGTAATAATTAAAATCCTAATAAGTGCACAGCCTTAATGTATATATACCCAGTAGGATGTGGGAGGGCAGTATCATGTGTGCAGTTTTCAGCATGCAGCTAAAAGTCAAGCCTGTAGCGCAGCACTGTGATGGATGTCCATGTTTTAGAGTAAACTGCCCCTACAGCAGCTGGTACGGGCTCGTGTGTGTGTCGCCCTGTACGTGGAGAGTGAAGCCATTGTTTATTTCCATGTTGTTTGCAGTTCCACTCCTCCACACAGCAGCACCTGGGCGTGGGTCCCTGGTGAATTCCTTGAAGGCCCGTGGTACTAAAGCTGCTCGCCGTGCACTTTTGTGAAGGTAATGCAGAGGATGAAACCGTCAGGCTGCTCTAATACACACAGATTGCTCACGGTACACCATCGCGTTGGATTGACACTCGCCTTTGTCAGCTTAGCAAAGGGAGTCAGGTCAGAGGAAGGATGCAACACCTCGGGACAAGAGGCAAAAGTACACACAGTTTCGAGACATCAATAAATAAGTCTCATAGAGAAGTACGTGAGCAGTGGGAGGTGTAGTGATATATAAAATTAAATTTAAACAAAAACTCAATTTGTTTTATTCATCAAATTGTGTCAAAACAAAACTACATCATGAAATAAACAAGGCTAAAATGGAACTAAATCAGGAAAAGCATGACCAAATTTGAACTTTTAGATTTAACTTTAAAGGTTTAAGTTACTGTGCCTGTTTTGTTTTATGCCGTTGGCAAAAATGTGTGAATCTCAGTCAGAAGGAAGACTGTGAGATAGTGCAGAGTATTAATCTATGTATCGGCATCTCAAATGCCACATCAACAAACAGATGAGCTGCACTTTTTTTATAGCGTCTCACTGTCTGAGGCGCCTCATGCAGCCGTCAGTCGACATCTGGACTCTCTGTAAATGTAGCAGGTGTGCACATGCTCCGCACAGGAATGAATGAAGGAGTTAGCTCGAGCTGCACAATAACGACCAAATGTAAAAGAAACAACTAATATCACCAAAGTCTTCCACCTGACTGAGATTATTTTTTTCTCTTGTTTTGTTTTGCTGTTTATTGTATCACGAGATGCTTCAAAGTCAGATCAACCTGCTGTTGGCTCTACACAGTAAGAGTTATAGCTAAATGAAAGGACTTGAGGGTTGCTCTCATTTGTGCCAGAAGCCCCCAAAAAGGGAGTGCAGTGCAGACATAGGTTTTCCAGAGTAATGTGGTGGTGTCTGCAGGCGCGTCACCTTTAAAGTGCACCCACCCAACCGGCTTACACCCTTCTCGTTATTGCCGCCATCCTCCATTTGGTGCCTCTCTCTTTGAAGAGGAATAATGTGTTTAGCTTACAGCTGCTACAGCCAGAAGGGCGAGGCAAACAGCGGAGGAGGGGACACAGAGGGAAAGTTCATGGTGAAAAGGGCAACATTTGATTGAGATTTAAGTGGTCTTGTTGTGGGCCCAGCCACGTGGAAGTGACCGATCAGCACAGCAGCATCACTCAGGGTAAACAGTCGGCCCATTGCTCCATATTACAGTAAAGCTGTTTACTTAAGGCAGATATACATGCATTTAGGCTCACTGCATCACTACTGAACGTAAACAGCCATTAACAATTTACACCATGCAGCAGCAGCTACATGTACCTCTGCAATAATACAGGTAAATGTTACTTGTAAGTTTGTATATGTAGCAGAATGATAAGGCTGTAGAATGGGGCAGTGTCTGCATGATTTCTGTAGATTTGTGACTGACAGACATTGCTGTCTCTGAGCTCATATTACAACAGGACAGTTGTGTGACTGTGTTTTCATTAATAGCAACTGTGTGCTGCCTGAATGAGACGCTCAAGTATTTCAAGCAACAACTGGTGTGTGGCCACTCTGAAACAACTGGTCCTTGGCACCTGTCTCCCTCTGTCCAGGGACAGAGTAAGTTTGAGCTACATGGACAGCTTGGATGATAATGTTAGACGGCCTGCCAAAGCTGCACACTCTGCACACAGCACACGTATACACACATGAATCCACCGTGACACTTCGTAGTCAGCGTGCTACAGGCAAGCTACCCCTGCTATACATTCATGTCAACACAGGCAAAGAGCAGCCAATACTACCTACTGTATGCACCCCAACCTCCCCAGCGCCCGGAGGAACCCTAGACCAAAGCAGGACATGCTGAAACAGGGCCTCAGCACTGCTCTCCTCCTCAGGCTGTCTCACAGCTAAAGTAGCACAGACACACCCACCATATGCTAAGTACAGCCTCACACAAACAGTAATATCAACTAAAACTCATACTGCGCTGCAGTACGTCAGCATTTCCAGCTAATGTTCACACGTAAGCACACAAACTCCACAGCTAACCGTTTCTGTAGCAATGTGACAAACTAAAACACTAAACTGCTAAAAGGCAGAGCCAGACTTCTCTTGAAACAATAATTGAGTGACAAAGTTGAAAAGTAGTGAGCTGCAGGGACAAGCCCAATGCCCAGCCAACCATCTGACGAAGGCCTCACAAGGGCCAAGACGCAGTCTCCTAAAAAGAGGCCGTACCAGCAGCATGCTCCGACAGCTTCTGTACTAAATCATTAAGACAAAGCTTGTTTATCTGGCTTCAATTAAACTCTTCCTGACACGTCCTCGAGTTGTTTACATGTAGCCGTTAGCTTACTCACCGGCAGCAGTGCAGGATAGTATAGTCCCATCATGGTCTGCTCTGGAGGAAGCAGTGCCCAGTGTGCACTACTCTCCGGTTCCCTGTGCGTGTCCAGCTCTCCTCCTCCACTCCTCCTGTGTCTGTGCTCCAGGACCATGAGCTGATGATGGCTTCAGTCCACGTTTGTCTCACACATTCAAATTCTCCCTCGTCCACTCCCTCCTCCTCCTTCTTCCCTTTCGCCGGTGTGTCCCTTCTTCTTGCTCTCCTCCAGCACGCAGCCCCTGTCTGTCTGTCACTCCCCAGCCGCCTGTTTTTCTCTCAGGCCGTGATCCTCTTCTGGCCTTGCTGTCTTTCTGCTCCTGACAGCCCGAATCTCTTCACTCCACCTCTCTGGCTTCTCGTTGCACCGCGTCTGTCATTCACACGCTTGCGTTACACACTCGCTGCTCCCCCCTTTGCTTCCTCCAGTTCCCGCCCCTCTTTTAAAAACTTTCCCTCCCTCTTCAAGCTCAATCCCTCCTATCCATCAAAGCATCCATCCTTCAGTAGTAGCCAGCTTAGCCCCGTGCCTGGTTAAAGACTGTACTCCTCAAAACCCCTGTAGAGAGAAAAGGAACAGGAAGGAAGATGATGCCGTCTTCTATCCACGCATTGGCTGCCTGAGAGTACAGAACGCGACCCCCACTGCATTGCAGCGTTTTTTGATGATTTATTTATTGCTTGGCAGCCTGTCAGCTCCAAAAAGCAGTGGTAGGTAGGCCAGTCAGTAGACAGCTAGGTAGCACGCTGCGTGGGTAGGCTCCTACATCACGGTTTGTCTTGTCTTCTTCAACTCTTGTCTGTGGAAAAACCCAGGCGAGCGCAGCAGAACCTAAGCGGGAAGCGGACTAAGGCTGCATTGCGCCTGTTCCCTCCGGCTCCACATCCCAGCACTTTATTGTTGGAGGGTGCTTAATTCGCAGAGTGCAGCTCCTTGCGCCGCATTTTCATACGGGAGGGACTGAACCCTGCGGAAAAAAAGCCCTGATGCCAAGCTTTCAGACATCTGCTGAGTCTGGCTAGAACTGTGTCCGGAGGGATGGGGAGGGAGGGCCAGAGAAGTGATTGGAGGTGCTTGCAGGGGAAAAAGGGCTAACTCAGGGAGAACACAGGGTCAAGCGGATGCAAACGGTGCATCACTGGATACGTAGATAAATGGATAAAGGGGGAACAGAGCGCGGCATGACAGGATTAGGGTGTAAGTGAGGAGGATGAGTGGATGAATAGGGGATGATGGTTGGATTAAGCTGCCAGGCTGAGCGCGGCGATAAACTGGGCAGTACACACAGACAATACAGTACACACAGATGTGCCGCAACGGACCTGTACCTGCACTGACACAAACAAACACGAGGCTAAAACAAAGGCCTAGATCTGTCCTCGGCTCATCACACAATTCAAACACAGGCCCCTGCTCCAGCTGCTGCCACTGTCGCATTCAATAGCACAACATGCCGCTGTTAGACACTGTTTTACACTTCAAAGTCTGGCTGTTTTCAAAGCCACTTTCTCCACTGTGTCACTGATGATTGTAAAGAATGCTCAGTTTACAGATGTAGGTTTTCACTAAATGTTTTAAGTTCTGAATCAACACCAAACTGCAATAACCTTTCTTGGCAATATTTTCAAAATCAAAACCTTGGAGACTAATACTCAACTTTATTTGGACCAAGATGCATTTCAAACTGCTTAGAAAGTGTTTAGGAGTGAACAGTTGCGACCTATATTCCCCGACTCAACTTTTCCATGATGCCTGCAACCTCCATGTTGCCATTTGCCCATGTTGTCGTCCCTGATCTTTTTACATGACATAAACAGCGGGAGAGTGACACACACGGCCCCCAAAGGTCAACGCATCTCTCGTCAACTTGATTCCGGCCCCGCACTTCACCAGCAGCGGGGGCCCCCAGGAGCTTGTCACCGTTTAAACACATTCATATTGACGCGGGCGAGACCTCGACACAGTTCAAACATGCACGCTCAACAACGTCGGGCCGGAGCATTACGGAGACAAATGTTGGGCGTCCATGAACGAAACGGTCCAGCTCCGCCACTCACTGCCACACAGCCATTGACATGATAACCAGGTAGCAGCTACTAGCGCACGCGGGGGACTCCAAATGTGCGTGCTCAAGGGTGGAATATATTAGCCACAATGACTTTTCAATCTTTGCTAAAACACTACAACAATAGAGTTGCGTGCTAAACAGTGAGAGTAAAAAGCGGCGCAGACAGAGTGGTTTATATTGGCTGAATGACTGGAGATGAGGAGAGAGGCCTTGTTTGCTCCAGACGAACAAACGGCCAAGACTCACTATCGACTGTATTTATTGTGCTTCACATGGACATTTTTGCACATTTTGGTGTTTTTATTACAGTGGGTCTGAGGTCTATTTTTCCTCCATTCAAGGCCATAAGCTGAAAAAATCTCACTCACCGACTGCGACATATTTCAGCTCATAACAGAAAGTCAAATTTGACAGGTCCTTTTGATCTACATGAATTATACAAGGAATTATTATGGAGCTATTTGCAAAATATGCAACACCTTTATTCAGACATGCAACAAAAGGGTTAGCCCAAATTTGTTCATAATTGCAGATTAGACTTCTTTGCGATAGATATTGCTCAAGTTGGGAGTAGAAAAACAAATCATTTCTACTGTGTGTGTGTATAGTATAACAAAACCAACTCATGCAGTACATATTCACCATAATTTATTTCTACTTCATTGTTATGACTGTTATGAAAATAGACTATTGGCAAAATGTACTAAGCATTATTGGTCATACCCTTGTCCTTTGGATGGCAGATCTAGGTATTTTTTGTTGGTCACATAAAAATTGTTAAGACCAGGCTCGATTCCAATTTGGGGTGAAAAAAATCAATATTATTTTTTATTACAGTGGATTATACAGAAGGGCCGCCGCAAAAGCCTTTTTACTTGACAATCA
Source organism: Lesueurigobius sanzi (assembly GCA_900303255.1). Lineage (NCBI taxonomy): Eukaryota > Metazoa > Chordata > Actinopteri > Gobiiformes > Gobiidae > Lesueurigobius > Lesueurigobius sanzi. Next base: position 22,285 of record OMNZ01073121.1, on the reverse strand, counting down.
TCCACGGAAACACAAGTATTTTTATCCCGAGCGCTGCCAAAACCATCTCTTTCATGTTGATACAAAAATATGCCCATAACTGCATGGCCGCACTCACAGTAAGTTTTTATATTCACAGTCCACTCTCTGCGTTTGAGGAAGGGGTTTCTCTCCAATGTTTCGATGAGACGACAAAACATTATCAGTATCATCACGGTGCAAATCTCCAGTCATCCATGAGGTTAATTCTATCTTCTGCGTTAAGAAACAACTGGATACATGTTTCTGTGCAAAGATGTAAGTCCAGGTGCATCGTTACCTGGACCGTTAAACTAAAGGTGGCCACACACTACAGGATTTTTAATCTTTTGAGACTAAAGATATGTGCACAGACCACACACACTTAACCCCTTAAACCCCAGCGTGCCAAATTTGGGTCCTGTAGGGTATAAGAGGTTAAAGCTGTTTTGGTTGACAGTCCATTCAGTCACAAATGAATCAAAGTGGACACTTCTAACAAAAGTAAGCACCATCTCGAAGGCCAAATGAAACTCCTGGGAGGGCTGAATTTGAGCACCCCTGGGTTAGATAATGTTCTGGCTCTTTATTTGCACAGGACTCAGTGAAGTGGAGGCAGGGATCTCTAACCCTTTCAGAAAAATGTGTCAGTTGCCCCAAAAATGATCAAAATTGCCGATTTTACGTTTCTTTAGAGTGGACCTGAGTTTTTATGTTTTCAAATCACATATGAATCGTCAAATTTTTCATATTGACGGTGCTTTTGTCAACTATTTTGGGCCCACTGCGCCTTGTGTGTCCAATTTGGGTCCTGTGGGGTATAAGAGGTTAAGGACAGACATGAGGACACACATACACACACATGAGGAGTCCCACCACAGATCATGCCATGAGAGAAAGTTTTTATTGAGCCACGCCTCCTCAGACTTAGCCTGGCCTTAGCCATCCGTAAACTCCGGTCAATATTTATTTCCCTACATGTACGTCTGGGTCTGTTCTCAGTGGCTGCGTTAACATCGGTTAAATTGAGTCGGACCATTCAGCGAGTGGGGGAGGCGGGTGTTGTAGGTGACGTCAGGCATATGCAGGAAATGATAATACGGATGGCAAAGGCCAGGCTAGTGATTGGGTAAAATCAGATCCAATCATTTCAAACTTTAAAAGGAGTTGACTCCTCCCACCTCAAAATGGAGATCAATTGCGTAGGGCCAGACCCTCTGTACGAAATGAGTACGAGGGTATGGTAGGACCAGGCTACCTCAGACTAAAAATCTGGCTAAAAATCCTCTAGTGTGTGTCCAGCTTTAGAAGATAAATTGGCATGCTTTTTAAAAATCAGGGCCCATCGTATAATCCTGATGCATGTTTATGAATTGTGACATACCAGTCATGACGCAGAACGTTAAGTTTTTCCTAACCTAAAGAACATTCCCCAAAAAGGAGAGCGTAGAGGAGGCGTGTGGAGGGTGGACAGTGCGTACATAGAGGGGGCCAGCGTGTTGTGATGTGAAGAAGAAGAGGAGGAGGAGGAGGAGGAGGCTGGGGGGCCATCAGACTCAGCAGACCAACACTCCCCTCCTGTGGCACTGCCAGAGAGCTGCACATCCCCTCCGCACACGGGCCGGGGGCATACAAAGGGAACACGCATGGAGGCTTTCAGATACACACACTAAGCCACTCTCTGCACTGCTCCGAGGGAGATAAGACAGCTAGCCGGGCCGCAGCGCAGTGCACATACGCCACTCATTACTGGGAGCAATATGCATGGAGAGATAGTCCGAATGCGAGGGAGAGAGAGAGAGAAGGGGGGGGGGGTATTGTGAGGCAACGCAGCATGCACAGAGCTTAGTTTAAAGCGGCCAATAGCTTAATGTCTGTCTATTTTCAAAGGGTCAGATCTGTGAAAAGAGGTTCAATCGCTAGTTTCTCTTTCATCAATCCCTCGAACAGCCATCATTTATGAGCCACCAGGGGCTGCGGCAGGAAATATAGCAGTGCGATACAATGGAGCAGATCATTACTAAGGACAAAATATGACCGTAAAATGGAAACCGCGTGAATATAATATGTCCAACAAGCCTTACGTAACACCGGATGCCTTACAACATCCAAAAAAGATGATTGGCTTTTATCTCGGCCGTGTCGCACCGCACGCCGTAATACTCAAGGATGTTCTTTGAAATCATTTAGAATTTTAACAAAGGTTTTAGGAAGCAGTCGCTAATCTCTTACCTGACTGTGAGGTGGGTATCCATGGAAACCAGGATTTAAAGGCTCATTGTTCTGCAAGAGACAACAGGAGGGAAGAGAGCGGTGAGTGGCAGCACTTTTGAAAAACCACACCGGTGCCACATGACAGTCCCAAACTTTTGCATTTCGGGTTGAGAGCACTTGAGTGGGGGGAAAAAAACAGAAGCGCTTAGTTGGTTTTTGACAGTGACGCACAACTGCAAAATCCAAGCTACACAATATACAACATTAGGATGACTGTAAAATATTTAATGGAGGAAAGGGGGTCATGTTTTCTTACTGACTAGTGTTAACTGGTTTGTAAGATTACCATCACTGCACTAGGGCTGCTCAGTTAATCGACATCGAATTGACCTTGCAATTTTAAATACTGCAATAACCTAACCCCGAAGGCGAAGGGTTTTTCTCTGCCGTGCGTCTCCAGCATCTCATGAAGCTGAAATATAATAAATAGTACCATGATGCATAATAGCAGTTTTAGAAGTATATTTTGCTGACAATACTAGGGCAGTGATAATAAACAATAGTAACTGTAATCGAGATGAGCATTTTTTTCATAATCATCGCTTATGAAGATTATGACCATAAAACCAGAGCACATGGCTAATGTAAACAAAGTGCAGTCCAAGACAAAATTTCGATATTGTCCCATGCCTAGACAATACTCAATTGCATTTAAAATACACTAAATTAATAAATAATACAAAAATTGCAATTTCTGTCCAAAAAAAAAACAAAAAAAAACGCTATTGCAGCCCAACACAACACTTCAAAGGTCTTCTGTCTCTTTTCTCATTAACCCTGTGATTTATCCTTTTATTATTGGTAAATAAGAGATAATAGATCAGTGCCGCAAGAGAGAGCCCAAACATGGCTCATTTTTGCAAGCTGGCGACAGACAGGAGTTTCCCTGCTCAGACTGAAGCAGGAGTCCTGACGATGCTTTAGCTTTGTCTGCTGCACTTCTCGCCTTCTACAGCCCCAGTCTAACAAATGAACTGCAATATTAATACAAGAGGTTCATATCAAGGAAATCCAAACATCTCTATTGTAGTAATTTACTTCTGAAATATGACAAGATAATAACAATACATTTGGCCTAGAGAGCCAAGTTAAACAGTTCAAAACAAGTTCAAACAAGGACAACTCCCCTCCTACATAGATCTAAAGAGTCTGAGCAGCCCCTATAGCTCACCCCTCCCTGATCACCCCTGCCCCAGAAACCTTTGTTGTGCCTAATTGCTCGGTAATTATGCTTAATTCAATTATTTCTCCACCGTTGCTGCTAATTCTTGTGTTATTTCGGCGGGCATCGATTTGTGCCGCGCTGTAGTTGAGGACAAAGAGCGAGGAGTTGGGGAGGGGGGCTGGAACAATGCTGAGAAGTTAACCAAACGGTGATATTTTGACAGCGGCGAGTGAGAGAGGTGGTACCGGCGCGTCCTGGCCTGATGCTGGGCCTTACGCAGACAACACGACCTCCTGTTAGATTTAGGCAATCACAAAGCAATGTTAAGGCTTTTACTAATGTGCCATTTAAAAAGTGCTGACAGCCTGCCATGTAACATTTGAAAACCGCTAATGCTAATGCGGAACATAAGATCTTGCAACTAATGATTGTAGATGGAATGGATTGAGCACTAATGGTTCGGTCATTAACTAACACACTCACAGTATGCAGTGTATTGCAACTAAATAATCAAGTCCTAGCCTCAACATGAAGAACAGGTGACTTTAATAGAAGGTAGAGTAGAAGTTTATAAGGCCAATATAAAGCTAGCTCACTGAAGCAAGCCTAATAATAAAGCACATTTACCACAGACTTTGATGTGAAGAGTTGAAAATCATTATGTTAATTTTAGTTGACCTTTATTTAACCGGGAAAGTCCCACTGAGAGGCTGAATCTCTCTTACATGGACTCCCCTGGCCCCAGAGGGCTTTTTATCAAATTAAGATAAATAGGGCTCACTTAATAATTTAAAGTGTCCATATTCTGTTAGACCACTTTTTCTAAACCCTTCTAAAATATAATAATAATACAGGAGTGGTGTTTTTCTTGATAATTTATCAGGCAACTTTATTTTTACCATTCTTTAAACAGCTTCACTCCCGTCTGAGCCAGCGTAAGACGACTCCATGTGTTTTACAGTCACAAATTAGAGATGAATAACTTTACCAATAGGGTTACATGTTGTGAGAAAAAAAATGCATTATTTGATATTAATATTGCAGAAATATTTGACTTAACTATTATTGTGGTAAGAATAATTTGCTGAGAAATTGTGTAGCTTTATTTTCAAGTTGTGGAAGTTAAGGGGGTGGAGCTCTAAATCTAACAGCTATGCGACTCTCAACACCTAGCCCCCCGTCCCGCATGTATGTATGTATGTATGTATGCATGTATGTCTAGGGGGATGGGTATTGGGCCAGCCTTAGAAGTGCTGATGCTTTTCATTGCAGTAAATCTGCAGGACTAGCGGTAGACAGAATGTTTCTATTCATGGGCGCTGCTTCTACACTCCCGGTCGGCAGCCTGAGAGTGGGCCGGTCCGTGGTGTGGGCGCTTGGCTCACGAAGAGTGTCAATAGTGTTAACCCCATGGCCCTCCTGACCTGCAGCTGCCTGCCCACTTCCTGGTTTTTGCTCATTGGGCCAATCAAGTCAGAGGCTGGCGGCGGGACTGCGGTGGAAAGCATATTGACATTCAGCTTGTCCAAACCCAGCACAATAATGGCAAGTGGAGTGGCTGCAGAACAAACAGGCCACGCAATGAATGCTCTTCATTGGCTGTTCCAACATTGTGAAATTGGATTGTGTTTCCAGTCTTGTATTAGACCTTGTCATCATAACACGTAGTTATTTCAAGTTGCGTGAATGGAGTTGGATATCTAAACAGAAGCGGGGTAGGTGGGAGGTAAGGAGTTTCCACAGCAGGTATAAGCCTCCAGGGGTGAGTCCCAGCGGGATACAGAGAGCCAAGTGTCGCTTTAGTTGTTATTAATTGCTATATTGTACCCTTTGATTGCTAAAAAGAGGGAAGTAAGGATTTTATATTTCAATAGTTGACCTTTTCACCTAACCTGCACTGACATGTAGTGTTCTTTATGGATGAGCTCTTGAAATGAATGAGTGAAATTAACTCATTTCTGGGGGGGGGTGCTTCTAGCTTGGCATGATTGTTGTTAACATACCCAAAAGGGGGTGAAGTTTGGGGTTGGTATCTTTAATTTTTGACATGTTTAGTTTTTGAAAAAGTGGGTCAAGTCACAATAATGGCTTAAATCTTCATCAAACAAAAATAAGAAACCAACTTCAGACAATTCCAAAATGGTCATTTGTTGATTTGACACGGAATGATCCAAAGTATATTTTAGTAATAGATGTATGCAGAGAGCAGTTTTATATAATATAAATTGTGAAATTCACTT
>OMNZ01073121.1:0-12078 GCA_900303255.1 Lesueurigobius sanzi | reverse complement strand
ATCATCGGCTAGCGGAACTTATGTTGCAACAATGGGTTGCTACAAGAAATTCAAACCAAAACATTGTATATCTCTATGCTCTGCCCATTGGTGGGCAGCAAAAGTCACATGACGGGTCCTGAGCTCCGACAAACGAGCATTTGTTCAGATATCGTTGTCTGACCAGACCACTCAAGTGCTGAACCGCTTTGGAGAGCGTCAAGACCGGTAACGCCATTGTAAAGAACAGCTAATAACATGCAGCAGGTGGAGAAAATCAGCGGAATGCCAACCAACAGGCCGGCGTTCCATTCCAAGTCACATGACTGAGAAAGGACTGCTTACATCATCATTGATATGAGCTGGAGGCAGGAAGTGAGCAAGAGAAATAAGATTAAACTAAAACTAGCGATCATAAGTGTAAAACTACAACTAAAAAATGTGGTCCTGTTGTGGCTTAAGGAGCAAGAACAAGAGGAATGACATTTGATGATATAAATAAGGTTTTATCTGATATTTACAACAAGTTAGACATTTGTTTATCGTTACTATGACAACAGCTACAATGAAAACAGATAGGAATCTAGCTTTCCGCCTCCAGCTAAGCCCAGAATGTTTACAAACAATGAAAGGGTCTATAAGGTGCCATATCAAAAAACCCTTGAGGAGCCGATACTGCCGTCTTCGTTGAAAGTTGAGCTATAATAATTTATTTTTTTGTTTTAATCTTGATAAGGATACAATGTTGTGCGAAGGTGTGCTTATAATACCAATTTTACAGACAAATGATACTATTAATAGTCGCGGGTGACTATGTTTTCTTCTTCCTTGGGGGGTGCAACAGAAAATAATTGAGAAGCACTTGGCCATGTCCATCACAGTCAGTACCAGCTCAGCTCGTTTTGGCCCAAAGGGGAAAATACAGTAGGTCCAAGTGAGCATCAATTGGAAATGCCTGAATGCCGAGTAGGTAGACTAATGTTATACACACTCTATATTGGGCTGCAGTGCTCTACACCACCTCGGGACTGGGACAAAGTGGCTTTCAACTCTCTATTTGAGAAAAGAATGAGTACAGCACTGCAAATAATACGTTTCATTTATGCACAGAGGAGACTGACAAACCCATTACTCTGCGGGTTGTTTTGAGAGAATGTACAGCTCATGATTTCACATTTTCAAACAAACAGAACTTAATTTTCAGATCATAGGCACAGCAGGAATTTGTTAACGTAATACCTAAGAGCCCAGAACAAATTTGGATGAGAGAAACTATTTAAACGTAAAGAAGAAATAAGTGGGGTTATGGCAGTCCTGGGCCTCCTCTCAGAAAGTAGCTGGTGACATTTCACTACACGAGTGAAAAGAAGCTTCTGAAGATAGAAGCATAACGTCCTCAACTCAATGAATGCAGTCCAACGATTTATTTTTTTCATGAAGGCTTATAAAACCAAGGCCAAATCTCTCCCTGAGCCAAGAACTCGACATATTAAATGTGTTTATGTGAACAAGAGTGAAAAAAGTGAGCCTTGAGCGCGGTGTGGCGAAGCTCCGCACGTAAACGTTTTGTTATCTGCCAAGTGAACAAGAGGAGAGCGCGCGGCATCCTAAACAGGGGAAAACAGTCGGGAAGGAAATTATAAAGCAGAAGGACAGAGGACAGAGTGATGGATGTGATGTGCTGAGAAAGAATATCAAAGCCGCATGATGAGGCCAAAAAATGACAAATGCAGTTGCGGCGCGCGGTGACGGGCGAACCAGACGGAGACCGGCAGAAGGCAGGGCAGGAAGGAGCCAGGATGAAGCACTGTTTTCTGTATCTCTGCACAGGCACAGGCCAAGTATGTTTTCAGCCAGTATGTTTAACACCGTGCATACCAAGTGGGATTCCTATATATGGACTGTGTGAGCGTGTTTGTGTGTGTGTGTGTTTTTTTTAATGTATAGGCTGTCTGTGCTGAGGCTGAGCTGTTGCAAAGTGGGCAGAAACAGACACTTCTGCGACTCAAAATGTTAAGAGGTTGAAACTTTGGCGGGCGTATTAGCATTTGGTATTTTTACGGACTCCGCTGTGAGACTGTGAGCTGACAGAGTAAAGTTTCACCGAGTTATGCAGATATATCATGAACATAGTGTGCTGTCTCCAAATGTCACAAAATGTGGTGGAGCTGAAAGACGGATTGCCAACATAGTTATAAATATTGGGCTCATAATAGTAAAGAGATGTGTTCTAAAGTCTAATTTTGCCTCATTCCAACTTAATATTATAAGTTGAAAATATTCTATCACTCCAAATATGACTGTGGCTACAGGGAGCTTACCTTTAACTTCTAGCACAGTTATCACCCTAATGACATATTATTTCATTAATAACATGAACCTAAACAACATAAAGTTAAATGATTCTTTATGATTCATGATGACCAAAGATGAGGTTAAATGAACATCTTTGATTGTCCTCCTCTAAATTCAAAACCACATGCTTTTACAGCCATAAAGTTTGGCTGCTAAATTTATTTTTCGGGTAAATTCCCAGTCCTATATGAACCCAATGTCAATTTGCCCAGCTGTTTTGCAAATTCTTAGAAAATAGAGGTGGACTCTAAATTGCAAGTCCAACAAATTGATGTACCAAGACGGGCTGCAACATCTAATTACGATTTTTTATGGCATGTATTGAGATTGTATTTGCTCAGAAAACATAGTAAGCATGTTCAGAATTCATTTCAGGGAAGACTGAAATATGAATTGTGTAATATAAGAATAATGTGCATTTCAAAGCATACACAGGTGGCAGGTTTTACACATAAAAAGGTCCTTGGAAACAGGACATTTCGTTGTTTGCAAAGAATCATAAGGCACTCCTACAATAATGGCAGTTTTCATGATTTGGAAGTGGATTAGCTTGTGATCTTAACACCTATAGTCAGAAAAAAAGTGAATTGCACTTGACTTTACTATCCCCGCTGTGCACTCTGAGCTGCATCATTCACTGTCACAATCGATTACCGAGATGGGTCGAAGTGGAGCCCGGCAGGCGCGGCACTGCACTGTCGGACATTAGTAAACAGGGCCAGTTCTGGGCCCATGATGAAGAAAGATTTCAGGGCATCTCGCGTGGCCCCGCTGTGTAAGGGAGAACTGGCATATCTCCGTTTAAAGGGGTGAGACGGGAGTGCGTGTGACAGTTTGGGGGCAGCCTTGGGGGATGGGGGGGGGGCAAGATGACCATAAAGAGAGACTTAACGCTCAGTGCTGTGCTTCAGACTGCAGACAGTAGAGCTCAAAGATAACGTGCCAAACTAAATTGCTAATTTTATGGTCACAATTAAATCATTGTAACTAAAACGAATAAAAAAAGGAAACCAAAAACTCTTGAAAATGGTGCCTATTAGGTTTGTCTAAACCGGTCATAGGGAAAATGTGATTGGTTAGGCCAAAATAATGGGCTCATTCTGCCCCTTTACAACAAGGCAATGTGTTTCTCTGCATAGTACAAAATAAAAAACGATTCTTTAGATTTCTAATCTATACTTTAAATTTTCGCTTCAAATCACAGTTTTAAACTGGTTCAGGAGCACTCATATTGAACTGTTAAACTAATGCAAGAATCCCATGCATTTCAGAACAGGTTTGTAGATGTCTAAACTACAGGGTTAAAACATATAGACGATATGTTCATGCTCATGTAATTCTTGCATTAGTTAGCAGTTCATATTCTTTCAATGCTCCTGGGTGTGTTTAACTGTGCAACTGAGCAATTATAATAACAATGCGTCACTTTTAGCTCTTTTCTGGACACTCAAGATCCTTTACATTGCCATATTAATTCATTCCACTGTGATGGTCAACAACAATTGTAGCCACAGCAGACTGACGGAAGTGACGCTGCCAAGCTGAACCATCAGCCCCTCAGACCATCAACAACAACTCACTCTCACCACATTCATACATTTCAAAAGATAAATGGTAAATCAAATTGGCATTTGCAATACTTGTCGGAGACATTGTGCTTCGTTCAGTCTGACTAGACGGCACATTTACACCAGTGAGAAGGAGAAAGGAGATACACACAGTCCATTTTGGCATGATAGTGAATGGTGCCATTCCCATTTGATCCGATTACTCCTTATGCTTTGGCAACAGCAGCACGGCTCGTGTGTCAATAAAGCGCAGTGTAGTGTAGTGGACAAAGGCAAAAGAATGGGAGCGAGAATATGAGTTAGGCAACAGCGTCTGGGGAATATTTAGCTTATCACGGCTGGTACAAAAGTCAAGACTCGACCGAGCCACGGCTCAAAGATTAACAGCAATCATTAACGCAGAGGTGCACAGCGTCAACGGGAGCCAGTCAGATTGTTCTTAATTCTTGGCAACCTGTATTTACACGGTACAGTAGGACAGTGTGGGCCGGATGAGAAACAATGCTGCTGCGGGCTACTCCATTCATTCAGGAGTTTACCACAGGAGACAACATTTAGGCAACAGACTTACACCTGCGTAGAAAGCCTGATATCCTTGTTAGAGCTGTTTAGAGCTCGACAAACATTTTCTGAAATGCATGTGCTCTTGTTTTTATATTAGTTTACAGGTTTCAGTCTTCGCTTGTAGATATACAAGTTACCAGAAGATAGCAGGAGGATTGGAGAAAGAAAAGTGCATGGCTTTGATGCAAATACCGTTTCAAACATGGACTCAATATGAACTACTGCAGAAAAAAACCCTGTTCAGACATTTTACAGTTATTATTAAAGGAGCAATAACGTTTGATTTGTTACCAATACTACAGAGTTCTCAACCGCGGGGCACAAACAAAAAGTTGAAGCTTGAAAGAACAAACAGCGACACATGCTTTTGGACAGTAATCCTAAAATAAAGCTGCTCGTTCTCACACTTAGCAATAAGCGCATCATCTGTGCGTACACATGACCCCCCCCCCCCCCCCCCCCCCCCCCCCCCCCCCCCCCCCCCCCCCCCCCCCCCCCCCCCGCCCACCCCCCCCCCCCCCCCCCCCCTGGAGCTCCCGTCCGCCCCCCTCCCTCTACACTCTGGCCCTGTTAAAGCGATCAGGCCGCTTAATGCCCTCCGCTAAATGAGCTTTGATCTCGTTAGCGCCATACAAAGCCTCTTTACTGCCAACGATAGGACAAATCGGCTCTCGCGCAGAGAAGAGCAGGAGATGGACAGGGAGAGTCAGAAAAAGTGGACTAAGTGACCACAGCACCGCCTCAAGGGGCTGCATCAGTACAAAGAGGGAGAGAGTGGGACGAAAGAGGAGCGAGGCATGAAGGACAATGCACAGGAAGAGATGTGGAACTGATGCGAGAGCCAGATGCGCTGCCGCTGCTGCTTCTTCTTCTTCTTCTTCTTCTTCTTCTTCTTCTTCTTGAGTGAGAGAGGTACCAAGTTGGAGACAAGAAGGGGGCAAGCTCTGTCTCTGGGGAAGAAAGAGTTCGGGAAGAAGAATCTCAAAGAAGAAAAGTAGACATTTTCTCCCACTCTGATTTTTCTGCAGCATACAAAACAAACATCAAGGCCTTTATAGTGTTCATCAACTTCACTGTAAACAATAGCCACATAGTATCAGCGTGACAACTTCAGAGAAAAACTCATGTTGAATAAACTAGAATTTTTGTCTGAACTATGATTCATGCCACCTTCCTTGGTTTTGTTATTTTTTACATAAAAGGTGAGTGTGACTAAATGACAGTCAGGTACTAACAATTAGCCAATACCTCCTTGAATTTGAAATGATTTGATGAAAGTGTTTATGAAAATTAACACATCAGCACACTTCCCAAGCGAGTTCTATCTGATGAGAAAAAGTAAAAACAAAGTCTGGACTTTCATTTAACGTGTGTAAACCATGCTTCAGACAGTGCAGGAACATTAACCGGATTTCGAGCAATTGTTACTATGATTCTTCTTCATGTTTTGAGCCCGAAGAACGTCAGAAGAAAAGTAAAAAGTAAACTTGTTTTTCTTTTACCCTTTATGACACTCCACACGTACTGTATTATTCTTTCTTTGAGTTAGTTGAGGAAAAAAAGGGAAAACTAACTCCAATTCAATTCAAAGGTAATGAAATGAGTGCTGTAAATATTATTATTTTATATTTTCACCATGTACTTTTTTTGATAAATGAACATTTGGGGGGAAAAAAAGAGGAAACAAGACATTTGCAACATTGTGATTTTGCAATACAATATGTTTTTAGAGCAATAGTTCTATTAAGACAAGCGAAGTGTATTATCAAGCTTTAACCTGTGAGAACAGGCTGCCCACTTAGTGTAATTATCAGAGTGAATGTTAATAGAGCATTGAAACTGAGGCTAACGATCAAAAAAGAGAACCACTGAGTTAGAGCACGTCCCTGGGTCAACACTGTATTTGTTTTTTGAAAGGAATGGTAAGTAGTAATTAAACCATGTATAAATGCATAATAACACTATAAAGATGCTATTCCATAATCTACTGTGTGAGAAGTAAAGCAGTACAGGTTCAGCAGCATATATTGATTTGATAAAAGTTTGCCTGATTCTAAACATTTAAGAATTCGGTGTGCACTTCAAAATGCTAAAATGTGCTTAAACCTACTTGTGAACATGGGGGATGGCACTCAGAAAGTCTGCGAACCAGGAGTCAATTAGCAATCTGGAAAGCTGCCTGGGGCGAGCCGGGGTGGGTGGGGGTAATCAGAGGACAGCTAGAGGGGAGCAGGGGTAACAAACGGGGTCCACACGGGCTGCTGTATGAATGTATGTATGAGCACTGTGGGGGAGGAGACTAGTGTCGAACAAAAGGCAGCAGGCCGAGCGCAGCACTCTCATTTATTATAAAAAGGCTGATTTACAGTCAGGAGGAAGGTCAGCAGATCCACTACACGCTGAATGGGAATGCTATGGTAATGGCTGAGCTCATTTAGATATGACAGCAACAGCATCGCCTGAATTCGCTTTGGTCATCTCTGGCAGTGTAGGCACGCGCTCGGCTGTAGTAAACCATACATGAGGCACACCATGACGGACACACTTGTGCTTCCCCCAAGATGTCCTTTTCTTTTATATTTACTTCAGCATGAAGCCAAGAGGGTTCCTCTGCTCTAATCTTCATTCAAAGCCTTTCCTCCGTCTTATCTGCAGCACTCTACTCTAGACGGCATCCCTGCGATCCATCAGCCACCGCTTCTCCCTATCATGGTCCATGATCCCAAATGGGACAGGGCTAATGGACCCCTCTCTCCCTGACCGCCTTATCCTTGGCCCTATCCTCTATTTGACCCACCTGTCTATCTGTCCAGGCCATGTCTGACCAAGGGTTATTACAAGTTTAAATTGTCTAAATGCATATACCGGAGTTGTTTCTAGCACTGCACCAGGGTACACATGAACATTTTCATTGTCACAACTAAAGATGGGAAAAAATTATTTACAGCAAGCAGCATCTGGGCGATATACAACAGCACTGATCATGCAAATTTACCCTTTGATTCACTACATTGCATTTAATTACTATGTTGCACATAGAGGGCAAAATGGAAGTTTGATGCATCCTATTATGGCACCAATATCTACTTAAAATTTGTTTAATAAAGCTGCATTTTCTTTCCAACTCTTGATAGGTTCCACAAAAATGTTATATTACGTTTCTAAACCACTGTTTTTTGTCAAATATGAAGGCTTGTATTTAGCACTTCAAATTCCACCCAACATCTGTTTGTTTTGCTTCATCAAACCGCGCCTCACTGTCCAGCCATCCATCAAGCCTCCAAGCTCAGCTCCATCCGGTTTCCAGATACCCTCCCCTCCCTCCACCAGTACTGAGTGAAGCAATCAATACAGCTGATGGCCAGCGAGAACAGTCCCCACACCGCTCTGCTCATCGTCACATCATCGATGCCGGCGGGCTATAACCTTTCCCCATCATTGTGTCCATCCACTGTGAAGTTATCAGCGTAGCAGCATTACACATGTGTGGCACTGCAGCAGCTCAGACACACAGCCAATTAAAGCCTTTCTGCAGCTCCCCAGAATTCAATTACAACCAGGTAACCTCTAAGTCTGCCCCTGCCCTTCCACAGCAGTTTGCTCCATTGTATTTACCTAAACACCACAGTCAGCTAAATTTGCCCTTGCGCTGCTGGTTTATGGACACTTGAAAGCATATGAGTAGGAGTCAAAATGATGCATGTGTTTATGAGAGAATGAGACGTAGACATAAACAGGAGGCCAACAGCACACTGCAAACATGAGAAGTGTGCCCTGCGCTTCAACTGATGCATGATTTACAGTAATATGTACAGACTGGATAGGCAGACTAATGCTGCCTCAGCAGTGGTGTGGTGAACGTGGGGAAGACCCATGTAAGGAGAAGAGCCCCTGAGCCCCCTCTCTCCTCCAGCCTTTGCCCAAAAGACTCTGTTCTTTGTCTTTCACTGTGGTGTGACCCCTCCCCCAATCCCCGTCTGCCTCTCTCTTAACACCTAGCGACAATCAGGGGGGCACTGAGTGATTAATAACACATGTGGTGTGTATCAATATGTGTAAGGTTATACAGCAAATGATCACAAGGCACCAGAATGATTCCATGACTGTGTCTAAAGACGCAGCCTTTGCCACATGTGACGGTGTATTGGTTTACTCTCCATACGGACTGGCATGATGAATGGCTCTGATCTTTGCTGTGCTGCTGCCTGTCATAGCAATGGAGCCTGTATCATATTACCTTTGTCTAGCTCCCTGTAGTCAAGCTCCCTCCACTTTACAGCTATTTCTCCATAAATGTAGTCATTCTGAAATCTCACCTGGCCACTACAGTAAATGCCTCACTGTTTGCTGCAAAGATGCATGAGGATATTGTTGATGAGAGAAAGGTGCCTTTCAAAACAGTGCAGAATCCACAGTAACACTAAGGAACTGGGAAGATAGAATGTGGCTAATTGTACTTTGTAACTACATGACTAAACATGCATAACACTGCATATCCACTGAACTCTTACCTGTCCGATGTCTCCAACAACAGTCCCGGTGCCCGGATCTATCCTGGGTCTTTTGCACTCTGCCCCGGTCAAGTCGGTGAGGGCAGCGGCTGTCTGTGCGTCAGGCTCCGGCTCCCTCTTCATGCCCCGCACCGCTGCTGGGGCTCCAGCCGCAGTATCAATGTCTCTATCGCGGTCCATTATTCCCCGACTAACGGGAAGCATTAAAGATGCAACGTCGGTCGACATTAACATTGGACGGCAGACAGTCTCCAGTTCAAAGCTCTTTGTGATCCTTTCTTTTTGTTAGTCCAAACTCCCAATTTAAAACGCCGTTTTCCAAAACACGCAGGCAAATAAAAAAACTGCTCTAGATATATATTATTACTGACAGCATTTACACCAACTTTCTATATGCTTATTACAAGAAAACATCATGCCAATATAAATGGAATCAATTGTACAAACACCCAATCTCACAAACTAAAATGACGCCAAACAGTGACCTATTTCAATAAAGATCACACGTCTGACTCTTGGATGCCTGACAAGCTAATTAGCCAGCTAACATTAGCTAGCCCGCTAGCATTACATTCCGCTAGCTCTCTTTGTAAATGTGACTCAGGGAGCACACTCTTAGCTGCCAATAAAGGAAAATGTTAGAAATTAGCGACGCGTAGCCAAATACTTGTCCCTCCGCGGCTCTGCGGGTGTCTCTCCTCCCGCGGCTGAGAGTGGGCTTTTGTATAAGCCCGTGTTGTCCCTGCAGCCTCTCCTTGTTCCAGTCCTTCTATCACACCGTCCTGTCCGCGCCGCGCTGTGGATGTGTCTTGGCGTGTGGACCTGGTTCTACACGGTTTCCTCTGGTCTAGGTCCCAGTTGGTGGAGCCCTGGAGCCTGCGCACGGCTGATCTACGGTCAGATCTCTCCACGGACACCGGGGTACGAGCGTGAGGACGGGAGGTGTGGTGGGCTGGCCCAGGGTCTGTGTTTCCTCAGTCTCCTTATTTTCCCAAATCCCCTCACCACACCTCCATGCACCCCCACCCTTTCTCTTCTACTCACTTAGTTTTTGGCAGGAGATGTAACCATTACGCCATGCACATTTCTTCCTCCACATTATGCACAAAGATACTCAAAGTGTAGTTTGCAATAAAAACATCAATACTATATTATCCAGAACAATCAGCGGCCAGCCAAAGGTATTATTTACATAAGACGCGGTGACGTTTAATCATTTATAAGTGTAGGTAGCCTACAGGTATATTTTACTTTAGAGTAGAGTCAATAATATATTCCTTTTTGACTTAACGCTACTTTCCACAAAATCAGGCAAAAATAAGGATTTTGTTGAACATTATTGTATTCAAATAATTGTCTTGAAATGTAGTAATGTAATGTATTAGGAGTATGCGTATAACCAACAGAGCCAACTTAAATAAAAAATGAATATGTTAAAAAATAGATAAAGATGGCAAAACAATGGCTGAGAAGTTCAGAAGCTGCGCAACCGATGATTCCGTTAATTGCTAATACTTTAGTGCCACCTGCTGGAATATAATGGAAGTACGTTATACGTAGCGAGAAGCCTGTAAGCTTTTTTCTTTGCACCTTTTTAAAAGGCACACCAAAGAAGTTATGTAATCAGTGAAATTGCTTAATGCAGTGGTCCCAAACTTTTTTGTCTCACGTACCTTTTGGGCCTTTCATTTATACTCTGGGCCCTGCTTCGATGGTTTGTTGATTATTTAGAAAGTGAATGTCTAAAACTCCTTTTTATCATTTTAAAGATGCTAAATACTCTCAAACCCTCACTCTTTACAGTTACTGTGAATCTATAAACACTTTAAATTGTTTTTCTTTGAACAAAATAATCAAAAATACAATTCAGTTTGACTTATTTCTTTAATCTGAAATTATTCCATGTACACCTGCTAAGCTCTCATGTACCCCAGGGGTCCCTGTACCCCTGGTTGGAAACACTGGCTCAATGGATTAATTAAAGGTGCACTGTAGCTTTTTATGTGGGAAAAAAAAGTTTGATATTAGTGTATTTGAATTTGATCTTTTAGTGACCCTGTGGTAGCATGGCACCTTTACTTTCCATCACAGCGGTCTGTTTCTGTTAAGTTTCTGGTACGAAACCATAAACAATTGATCCTGGAGCATCATAGAGGCTGCCACTGTGATGGAAAGCAACGGTCACTGGGCCACTAAAAGGTCTAATATGCACTAATATCAAGGTTTTCGTTTTGTTTTACTTATTTTTTGCTTAAAACATTACTTAGACTTAGACAGACTTTATTGATCCACAAGGGAAATTGCGTTGTCACAGTAGCTCGAATAGTATCTTACAATAGAAATAACAATCCTTAAAATAACAATCTTAAAATAACAACAATATCAAAATAATAAATGTGAGAATAGAATAAAGAAAGAAATCCAGATATAGGTACTCTGGAATATACATATCTGAGAATATGCACACATTTGCAAGTATAAAATACAGAGATAAGATACGAGTGATAGAGATAAGATATTAGTGCACCTTTAATGGATTGACAAAATATAAATAAATAACTTGAGGCATAAACTTTAAGGTTCTATATTTGCCTATAAAATCATCTTTATTCTCATTGCAGTTGATGTCTGTCAGCCTACCTGCGAGAGAACAGGATGATGTGTACCTGAGTAAAGGGCTGCCATGCAGTGTGTGTATGCGCTTTCCTTCTGGTGACTCACTCCATCAACCTGTGCGGCCCACTGACCCCCCTCAGTGACCCTGCAGTGATGGACAGCACCGCCTGGCTCACTGACAGAGCCTGAGAGTCACATAAGTCATTACTCATTTAACACAGCTACACACACCTCCAGTCATTAGAGGTGCTGCGAGACACAGAAGGGAATTTGAATGCCACTGGTCACACCAAGGCCTAATCAAAAAGATTCCTATTCTGAACACATGGTTTTTATTGCCCTTTATGGACAACACCACCAAATGTGGTTCCTGTAGTTCTTCACCAGGTTTGCACACACTGCAGCAGGGATTTTGGCCCATTCCTCCATACAGATCTTCTCTCTGTAGATGTGGTTTCGGGGCAGTCGCTGAGCAAAATGGAGTT
>OMNZ01073115.1:0-11164 GCA_900303255.1 Lesueurigobius sanzi | reverse complement strand
TAAATGTTTAATGTACTATTAAAATATATTGGAAGTATTCAACAAAAATACATATTAAGTTGTGTTTAAAAAATACAAATTTTCAAAAATGTTCCTTAAATATATTTTTTGTGCATTATCAAAATGTATACTCGAAGTATGTATTTAACAAATATACAAAAACTATATTATAAAATTGCATTCTTACAATAGATGTTTACTTAGTATTAATATGTATTGAAAGTATTCAACAGAAATATATTTTAAGTAGTGTTTCAAATACAATACAGAAAATACAAATTTGGTTAAATATTACTTTAATATATTTTTTGTACATTATCAAAATGTATACTCAAAGTATGTCTATAACAAATATAGTAATATAGTATATAATTAAAGTGAAGTGTATAAAAGTATATTTTCAATATTATACTTTTAGCACATTTGTATAATATTTTATTTTAATATATTTGTTGTGTTTCAAAAATATACTTGGTACAAAATATCTTTGAAGCAGAATTTTACAAATATATTTACATTATAATTGAAATGAATTCCTTACAAGTAGAAATATATTTTGCTCAATTTAAAATGTATTCATGAAAAGTAGAATATAGTGATAATATACTTAAATATATATATTTTTATCACCAGGGTACACATCAAATATGTGTACATTTTGTTTTTTAGCAACAGTTTTTGCAGATTTTTGTTAATTTCTTGACTTTGAAGATACTGTATGCTCTATATTGTAACTTTACATATCTTCCAAACAGTTTAGATATTATCTTGTAGACCAGTGGTTCCCAACCTTTTTCGCCTTGAGTATCCCTTGGGCCTTTTATTTATACTCCGAGTACCCACTTCCTTAATAGTTTTGATGATTAATTAGAAAGTGAATGACTAAAACTCCTATTTATCAGTAAAAAGGCTAAATATTCTCAAACTGTCAACTCTTTACACAAACACTTTTCTTTGAACATCATAATCAAAAATACAATTCAATTGTATCTTATTTTGTATCTGAAATTATTCCAAGTACCCCCTTCTTAGCTCTTGCGTACCCCCAAGGGTCCCCATACCCCTGGTTGGGAAACACTGTTGTAGACGAAATATCTCACACCTCCAAGTCTTAATAAGCTAGTTATTAGTGAACAAATTTGTAAAATACTCAATTTAGTTTTGTTTTTTGGGGTTGAAATCTCAATAAACCAGGAATGGAATTAAATATAAAAAAATCCGAAAGGTTTGGAGTTACTAAAGTGGAGATTTTGTTGCCTCAATGTGAGAAAAATCCATTTTGAGAAACTGGTCAATGAAGATCCAATTCCCCATATAGTTCTATGGAGAAGCGTTGAATCGGTGCAATAATTAGATTCCTTATTGTAAAGATCAGGACGTTGACTCTTTTCCAGGTGAAATTTTACAAACTGGCCCCAAAACCTGAACAAATTGAGTTTTCCCTGCAGTCTCTTCCCTTCAAGAACATTTACAGTGGCTCACCGATGTTAGCTGTTTGAAACTACCACATAAACCCATCACAATAGCTGCTGTTTGCCCCGGGGCCCCGAATCATTTCTCGTCAGTGAGAGTTTTGGGTTGGACCCGCGGCCCTCGGCCCTGTGTTACCGTGGCGACTGTTGACTCAGAGTGTGTCTTTCTAAATGGATCGGGGCGTGTTCGTTTGCTGTGGCCACTTGACTCTTACGGCGGATGGGAGAGTCGGAGCGGCGGAGAGGGTCAGGCAAATGTTATCTGAACTCCCAGTGTGATTTATGGCCTAATAATGTGCTTTCACAATAAAACCGGGCCCAGTCATTTGTTGCAACAGAGATGATTCCTGTTTCACGCGGCTGTTCCAAAAAGGTGGTGAACTTTGACCATTGCAGCTGCATGAGTCTTATGAACTACACAATATATCGCCACGTTATTGCTATTATTATGGATGTTGGGGTAGGTGCTTATAAGCTCTTTTGCTTCAGCCTACTCCTTTTGAGCATAATGTTTACTGCTCAAATAAATAAATAAACTAAACTAAATTAAAAAGTATCCAAAAACAGTTGTCAAATATCACTTTTTTAAGTTGTATCCATCAATTTCCGACTTTCAACTTTTTCTTTCAACGATTTTTGGCCATCATGAGCCTGTTGATATGACTTTAAATTTGGACTGCTCATAGTGGCTGTCTAATGAGCTCATACTGCCATCCAAATAGTTTGTTATGTCAACATTATTATCCCGGCCTGAACACACAGCTACTTCAAACCACTAAGACTCTGTCGCCATTTTGAGGAAGTAGCATGCAGTTAATTTCTTTCCACTAAATGGTTTGCCTTTTTGAGGAAATTTTGTTTGCATACTACTGTAGTGTTCCCACAATGACAGACAGGTGAACGGTGAACGAGGTATTGAATGTGAAATGCAGTCATTCTTCATCTTCAATAAACCTAGGAGGTCAAGCCATGACTCAAATGGCAATTTAATTTGTTATACACTATATTATTTAAAATATTGTATTCTGTCTGCAGCGATAAATCGGCCTGAAACGCAAAAAGTATGATCAAAACAGTCATTTTGACAAACTTTTTAAACATTTTTTATACGTATTTAATAGATGAATGTTGAAAGAAATGTCCCATGGAATAAGCTTGGGAGTTTTGACCCACTAAAATTAGTTCCACAACACGCTTTTGGTTCCTCCTGACCCACCAGTTGAGAACCATGGAGCATTAGATATCCTGTAAAGGGCAAACCAAAAAGTCATAGAACAATTTTGATTTAGCCTGGCCAGCCATACGCTCCTCTTTTCTGTTCAAAAGAAGTACCGTCTGGACGGCTGCTCACAGCCCATCTTTGCACGATTTTGCGAACATCGGGCCAATCACAGAGGCAGATTTGTAACGTGACGCTTAAATGCAGAAGAACACTCAAATCGCGTGTCATTCTGAACAGACTTTGTAAAGTTCTAACTTCTTATTAAAATAGTTTAGTAGCTCGCCTATTGGTTTGGCAGAAGAGGAGAATTTTCAGTGTAATATTTCTTGTTAAATGGAATGTTTTTGCACACGTTATGCCGCCATGTTGGTCAAACCATGACTTTCTCTGATTGGTTGATCCGTCTGTCAGTCACACCCTTCTGAACTAGAGATGACGCTGCTGCCCAGACTATACGTCTTGTAGTCTGGCTGGCCAGGCAAATTTTGATTTGATCTAAATTCCTTCCACTTAAAGGCACTATACCTGATTTTTAATTCCAAATTTAAATTTAAATTTAAATTTAAATGGAGAGTTGTGGTACGAACTCATTCCTAATATATTTCTAAAATACCATTCCTAACAGAGATGAGTTTATTAGCACATTTTACAACTAGCAGGGTCACTTTTTAGAGTCACTGTCACAGAAATGCAAGAAATCCAGCCTGCAAACTCATAAAATTGACAAAAATGTTTTAAAATTATAGACTGCACTGTATTTTTACCCCAAACATCTGAGTTTACAATACACTAAAGGAGGACAAAACAAAACAATCAGGTATAGTGCCTTTAATAGTTTCATATTACCTTGGAGAAGTAACTGAAGTCTGCCTGTGAGAGTTCACTCTTCTGATTGGTTGCATCCACCTGTAATACATTGCACAAGTTTGGGGCTCTCGATGTTAAGGAAAATGTACATCTTGATATTTTAGGGACTTTCTCAATAATGATTTTGACAGACGTTTTTGCAGCTTTTTGTTTATTTCTTGACATTGGAGTTACTCGATATTGTAAATTTACATATCTTCCAAACAACAATTTCAATATTATCTTGTAGACGATATATTGCCCACCTCTCACACAAGTATCCTGCTGCATGTGTCTGAGCTTGAACCCAGAGCTGCATTCAACCGAAGGGACTGAATCTCGATACATCAATCTTTACAAATTGGGAGTTGGCGATTGGAGAACCTGGCCTTAACTGTATGTTTTTCTCTTCGTCGAGTGCGAGCTCTGCATTGTTCTCGCGATGACTCAGGTCTCGAGGTTTTGACTCCTTCAGTTGTTGTTTCCTGTTCTGTGCCTTTGTCCATTGTGACCCTGTCTGTCTTCACCAGCTCTAAGTGGACACATATTACACACAGATACATGAGTGTAATGTGGTCGCAGCAGGAGACAGGTGACTGGCGTGGACAGTGGTAAACGGACCCTGGGGCATTGCAGTTAGCAGCATGAGTGACATGAGGCTATTGTGACAAAGTTAATTGTAACTTTTGTGCTGATGTTGTTTCTTCATCAAAATTTTTTCTATTGATTCACTTTGATTTTATGTTATAATCATGATACAGTATCTGCAATTTGCATGTTTTACAGTAAACACATATAAACACCTTATTATTCTATATTATATTACAGGGACACTCTAATCCTGAATAAACCATATTATAAGATTCTTCAGTCTTCATCTGTACTCTGTAGTGTAGGACGTTTCGTTCTCCATCCAAAGAATTTCGTCAGCATTGAGCAAACTAGACACGCTCGTGGGTCTTTTATGAAAAAACCAGTAGGAGGAGTTAACCTGTAATTCCCACCTCTCAGTTCTAAAGGTTGGAGAAAAACAAAAGAAAGTAGATGGTTTGAGCATGGAGTAAAAAGTAAAGTAATAAGCTAAAAGAGAGAATCCATCCATGAACCGGAATGGAGGACTTCGGTTTAATTTAGCACCAATCTACAACAACATCCTGACGGCCGAATCTATCCCTCTGTTATGCTAATGGGGCTGAGCCAGAGGCCAGACCAGGGCCATAGAAAGGTGCGAACATTCCAGGGTAAGACAATAAGAAGGTAACGAGCAGTAATTAGGTGTCAATAGGTAAGGTGTTTTTCCTCCAACCTTTAGAACCGAGAGAGGTGGGACTTACAGGTAAACCCCTCCTACTGGTTCTTCATAAAAAACCCACAAGCGTGTCTAGTTTTGTATCTGTTAGGAAATTTAAAAATCGTTGATTACAATTAAAGTCATGCAGGTAAGAGCCACATCTCCATTAGAGTAGTTTAATACAACAGCCTTGGATCAAAGAAGCACAGTACAGACACTGCCTAAACTGAGCTTTCTTCACGATGATGTCAGCGGCTCTTCTACTGTTCTCTGAAGGAGAAAAGGAAAAGGTCACATGAATGATGTCTTCTGTTTGGATGAGGTGGCGTCATTATGTCATTTGGTCTCGCTTCTTCCCAGGGCCAACCCTTCAAGGGACCCTAAGCACAATTTTGTCTTGGTTCCCTCACCACATCAGTGTTCTATTAGATGGATAGAGCAGTCAATCTCTCACTTCTCACCCAGACCATGTTTGCAAAATCAAGTAGAGGTGCATTTTCAGGAGAGACCATGGCAATATTTGAAGTACACAGCATTTTTGGGGCCCCCTGGTGGTGGTCTCTGGGACCTAAGCAGCTGCATTGTCTGCTTCTTCCTCTTGCTAGACTGGTTGATTATATTTAGGGCTGGCTACCGTTAAACAACAATATGGTATGCAGTATATATTTTTTGTCGTTCTAACATATTAGGGGGGAAACTGGTACCATTGTGCTTTCTAGATGGTAAGTGTAATGCCTTGTGGGCCCTGGGGCAGCACTAAAGAAAGTTACTTTGTTGATGAAAAAAGAATTGAACAGTATCCAACTCTAATTATATTGCAACACAAATATAATATATTCAAATTGTATCTTTTTTTTAGCACAAGACAAAAACAAGGTACAGGTATTAGAGTTTATATTCATGCACATTTTTCTCCATGTATCTGGTTTGTAATTTTCGCGCAACTCGTACCCATTGTGCGACTCAGTGGATAAGCCCCTCAAAGAACAAACCCCACATTCATGAGATGGTAGCTCTCTGAAATGATGCCGAAAACTATATATGGCTTTATAGTAGGAAGCTTTTGGCCCCAGCTATGTACACAGTCTCACACTTAGGAGACACTGAGCAGCAGCTGCCAGGACCTAGTTTAGATTCAGGCCCCTCTCTCTCGCTCTATTTGTAGAAGGATGGAGTCACGTAGAAGACTCTGTATCATGGGAGAAATATTTCACCTCAATAAACATGAAGTCTAAATCGGACACTTTTTTGGTGCTCGTTCGTGAAGTTGCCAAACACTTGTTGAATCCTCTCCCCAAGATCTGAGCTAATGTTTTGCAGAGAAGTCATTAATTTGAGACGCCCGAGTTGAACCACACAAGAGCTATCATTTTCTCGGACAGATTTATTGTGATTGTATGTGAATGCCAAAGCGGCCCTGAACAGATTGAGAAATCCATTCAGACAGACATATATTTTAAACTGACCCTGGAGGCATCTTTTGAAGCACACGCAACTAATAATAGTAATGCGGTGCTTTCAGAATCTTACTGCAGGGATATAGGGCCAATATAAATATATATTTTAATGGTAGCATTAGCAAGTAGTGTAATAACGTCTTGTCAGTAATATTAAAGTTACATTTCTAAGATTCTTTTGTTTCTACATATATCTACACCTAGATGTGGGCAATATTAAGAAAAATTAGTATCTCAAACTGTCAAAAAATTGTTGGTAAACATCTTCACTTAGATTGCTGTGTTGTCAAAAAGATAATTGTCTTTAATAAACCACAAAAGTGCAGAAGAAGAAAAAACATTACACCATATTTTGAGAGTAATGATAGAGTAATGATGATCAAGTATATGTAATTTGTATCATCTGGCAGACGATTCTTTTGTAGCTTTTTGTTGATTTCTTGACATTGGGGACCTACTCAATATTGTAAATTAACATATCTTCCAAACAACTATTTTGATACCTAAAACACATTTCTTCCCAAATCTGAAAAAGGTTAATGCTTGTATTAACTATATTTGCATATTGAGGCCATAAGACAGGGGTGCCCAATGTCCCCCTTCTTGTTGAAATGGCACACATCGCCAGAGATGGTATGTTTTTCTGCTGTTCTAACAATTCTACACAATTAAAACCTCAAAAAGTAACATTTGACTGTGAGACAGAGGTTACATTAAAGCTCTGTACTGAAAACAGGCGTGAGGAAAGGTTTAACCCTCTCATCGCTGAATGTTTGACTGCACTGGCCATGGCCCATCGATCTGTGGCCCTCCGTGTTGTATGCACTTCAATATGTGGCCCTCAATGGAATAAGTGTGGCATAAGAGATTAGCCTGACCGATTTTATTGTCCCAAATATTTCAGTAAACAATGAGTACTCAAATCCCCGGATTAACCACTTTGGAAACCTTTGCCATTTCATAAACGTAGTATTGGAACAGGGCTCACGCTTCGGCCTCTTCAGTCTCTTGTCAACAGCTGATCTCACCACCCATTATTCTTCCAAACTTAGTGACAAGTGGAATCTAAAGCTTGATCCGGTGCCACAGGAAACAGAGCTGTTGATATTAATGGCCCTCGTCTTTCACATCATCCATCTCTCTCTCTCTCCCTCCCTTCTTCCCCAGATCTCTCTCTCTCTCTCTCTCTATGTCTCTTGCTCTGGCACTTCTCCCTCTCCTTCCTTCCCTCCTAGTCCCGACTTTTCTCTTGCTCTCTCTCTCTCTGTATCTCGCTTCTCTTCGCCCTCTCTTTTCCTGCTTACACATTCCTCTCCCTTTCTGAGTCTCCATATCTTTTCTTTCCCCCATTGTTCTTCTCCTCTCTGTCTCTCTGCTCTCTATCTTCCTTCCATACGTTTCCCCCTCTCTGTCTGTGTGTCTCCCTTTCTCTCTCACGCTTTACTTTCTTTTCTCTCTCTCCCTCTCCTCCCTCTTCCACGCTCTCTCTCTCTCCCCCTTCCTCTCCTCCCTCCTCCCCTATCTCCACTTGTTTTTTACGACACGGTGACCTCCGCCTGGCGTCAGGGGTGGGCTCCTCGGTGTCAGCAACCTGCCCAAGAATAGCCGTACGAGCGCGGGTAGATCATGTGTATGGGGGGGGAAATAGAGTGATGTGGTGGGAGTGTGCCTTCGCCTTCGGTGGGTGTGCGCACTGAAAAGACCCAGTGAGGAGAAGCAGTCCCAGTTAGGACCGGCCCAGTGCGTGTCCTACCGCGTTTTGGATAACCGGACTACTACGACCTATTGTTCTGACTCCGGGGACGTCGGGAGAGGATTGTAAACATGGAAGTCAACGGCAGACACATGCCTCCGTCTATACCTGAAGATGGGGAGCTCCCGGCCGGCGGAATGAACGGATATCATCACAGGCTCGAGGACACGGAGGAGGCGGAGGTCCCCGTGTCCAAATCGCAGAGGAGGAAGAGCGATGTTAAAGTTTACAAGGAGTTTTGCGATTTTTATGCTAAATTGTAAGTATCAAGAGAAGATGACACGGTGTAAGAAAAAAGTTGTAGACAGGGAGTTAAGGCGTTTAAAATACAGGCAACGATGTGCAAAAGTTTATTAGAGTTGAAAAATGACTAAACATTACAACTAAGAGCATCTGGGAGAGTGTTGACCTTTGCAAAGGCAGTCTCGCGACGGGACATGCTGTGATACAGTGTCCAGATCTTGTCTGAAACTCAAAGTTTTCAATTGAGGTGTGTTTTTTTTATTTATTTAACCGCTATTTAACCAGGAAAGTCCCGTTGGGATTAGGAACCTCTTTTTCAAGGGAGTCCTGGATGAATTGAATGTGCATCTTTAGACTGTGAGGACAAGTGTACCAACTGCATGAAAAGTGAAAAGTATTTGATAAAACTCTCTTGCCTCGTATTGCTTTAGTTTATGAAACCATTAAATCTATTAAACCTATCTAATTTTGTCAAAACAAGAAAAAATATGCTAAATTAGGACTGAACCGAGGCTAAAATGAGAAAACAAACGTACAGTGCATTTTTGTTCATGGCAGAGTTGGCAAAAAACGTTGTAATTCTTCATCAGATGGAAGACCTCCTGGATTTAGTGACTATATTGTGGAAATTGAAATATAGTATTGAGCAGCCCCATTTACATCTTTGCTTGTTTTCTGATTTTTTAATACATTTTATTGAAAACGACACATGGCAATTCCGGGAAAGCACTTTTTGCAAATACATGTATTCCACACCACACATTGGTGATAAACAGTTGGCACAGTTCTGTCGTTTGTAGCCCCTTGTATGACACTTGCCAGTCACACAGTAAAAGTTATTTCGGAGCCAAAGGGGAGTTGTTATGCAAAGTAGAATATGTCAGATGGTATGTGAGCTATGTGGACAGGAGGGACAGGAGCGCTAAATATACTCCCATGTATTTTGGACTGATGTGGCATGGCGTCATCACAGGCAACAGTGAAGTTTGATGCTTGGATAGATGAAGAAAGTATGATTCTCTGTGGGGCTAACGCAGACGATGTAGAGGTGTGCTTTTTGATAAACATATTTTGTGTAAAAGCTAACCTCAAAGTGCATATGACCGTAATATTTGGATGGATTATATTTGGAAGTGTTATTCGATTATTCACGATTATCGGAATTTAAGAAGAAAATATAAGGAATTTCTCAAAATCTTGTGACGACTGCCTTCAAACTTGAGATTTAGGTCAGGTTTAGGTCACGTTGAGAACAGGTTTAGGCCAGGTGTAGGCCTTCACAAAAAACGTATACAATAGTAATAATATTATTGTAATTGTTGCTAGGCTGAAAGCTCAATGGGTTTTTAATCTACTGTATGTAAAAAATATTTTTTTTGAAGCAGCTGATTTCCATGCGCTTTCACTTTGGTATTTAGCGTGATATAACACATTTTGTCTTTGCACACTTACTTAAAGGGGCTATACCTGAATTTGTTTTTCCTCCTCTAGCATATTGCAAACTCAAAAAAATGTGGAAATAATACTGTGCATCTAAATATAAAGCATTTATTCAATGTCATACTTTGCAGGCTAGTTTTCTTGTATTTCTGTGACTATGACCCAGAAAAGTGTCCCTTCCAGAAGCAAAATGTGCTTATAATCTCATCTCTAAGAAGAAACAGGATTTTAGAAATGTGTGAGGAAAGTTAGGAATGTGCTTGGACCACAACTATCAATTTATTTTACTTGGTTCCTCTTCCATTATTTGCAATTTTAAAAATGATGAAAAATCAGGTACAGTGCCTTTAACCTGCTGTTGACTTAATTTTGGTTGACATTTCTTCAGCCTTTATCATTTTGAATTTCCGTTCGGACACATGCAAACTGTGGCTCATGAGATACGATTAACCTTGAGTCCTAAAAATCATAACGATTAACCTACCATGAGCTTTTATAATCACGGTAATCATTAAAACCGGTTAGTCTTGACATCCCTAGTTGAATCTTAGTGATGATTGAATGAAGAAAAAGTTTGGAATTTTGTTTGTTTTAATTTTTAAGTCGGTAACATACATGGCGGGAAAGTTCCACAGAATTCTGACTCACTTATTTCAAAACAAATTGCAAAACGAATTGATTAACCACAAGTTAATTTAATTTATTTAGTTATTTATTTGTGTGACAGTGTTTGGTCCAAGTTTTTAAAATGGTAGTGTTGCCCTCTACTGTCCTGACTGTATTATTGACCATTACTGGCCTCTATTTACTGTGGAAGCAGTGGATGGTGCTCTGCAGCCTCATTAGTATTCGTTATGTCATTAATTAATATGCATGATGTCATCAAAACTATCAATATCGTCATATATCAGAAAATCTCTCTCTGTGCTATATGCACAGAGCGCCAACTTCCTGAGCCGAGAACCGGAGGCGAGCTTCCGCCCGCTCACAAATTGCATTGAATTAATAGTAGGTCTCAGACAAATACAAACATATCTGAAGATAACCTGGTGGACAGTGATTTACTGATACGATGTGACAAGTAGCTGGATAAAAACATTACGTCGGATGTAACCACTTCACTGGAAGGAACGTGTGTGCTCATAACGAGAGGTGTTTATGCCTCGAAGCTAACAGCTAACACCAAATAAAAAATTAAACTACTGCAAAGTTTTGAACGAGCTGCACAATAAAGAAGCGGCCTGTCTGCAGTTTACTTTTTATTTAGTTGTTTAAATTTTATATTGTTTATTTTGAGCACTAGCCATTAGCTCTGAGCTAAAAGTTCCTACCTCAATGAACACTGACGTTTCTTCCAGGCCAGTTTTCACATCCCATGTAATGTTTTTAACCAGCTGCTCGTCACATCGTATCAGTAAACCGCTGTCCACCAGGTTATCT
>OMNZ01073093.1:0-13601 GCA_900303255.1 Lesueurigobius sanzi | reverse complement strand
TATATTTCTACTTGTAAGGAATTAATTTGAAGTATAATGTAAATACATTTATAAAATTCTGCTTCAAAGAGTTTTTGTACCAAGTATATTTTTGAAACACTTTTAAAAAATATATTTAAATAAAATATTATACAAATATGCTAAAAGTATAATATTGAAAATATACTTTTTATACATCACTTTAATTATATACTTTAAGTATATTGTTCTAGACATACTTTGAGTATACATTTTGATAATGTACAGAAAATATATTAAAGTAATATTTTTGCAAATCTAAATACAAATTAAATATATTTGTGTAGAATACTTTCAATAAATTATAATTATTACATATGTATTGTAATAATGCAAACAGAGTTAAAACTGCTATATATTTAACAAGTATTACAAATTACAATGCAGATACATTTAAAATATGTTTTAAATTAACTACAAGACTATTACACATACATTATTTGTACATTTTAAATATGATGGTAGTGTAATTCCAATGTGTTACTCAATGTAAAGGTATACACAAATCATAATAGACTTAAAGTGTACAAAGTATATTTAAAATTGTTCCACTTTAGTACATAAAAATACACTAAGTGCACTTAAAATGCAATTTTATTTCAATTTAAGTTACACTTAAATAGATTTAATACAAAATAAGTTGTTCCAAAATAGCACACTTAAAATTAACTTCACTAATATATGGTAAAATATATTAAAATATACCTAAATTAAATATATTTAGTATATATTTTTTTCACCAGGGAAGACATTGTAGAAATAAATAAACTATTTTTTAAAAGACTTTTGTGAAAAATGACCCATGTTTCCCCTCATCATTATTCAATTTTTAACTTCAAGATTCAAAATGTATTTGTCATTTCAGTAAATAAAAATACACAGAAATGAAAAAATGCACTCAGGTCCCGGTTGTTAGCAGCATTTAGATTTAAAATTGAATAACGATAATAAAAATACCACCCTCCCCTTAAAAGTGCATTAAATATCGTTCATATATTCCTAAAATTGCAAACTTAAAACACAGTGCTGTGTCATTCATATACAGTACTTTATGTTATGCCAATTTCAAAGGAATTCGATCCAAAGCATTTTATGTTTGTGAGTGAAAGAGCATCATGTGTTGTAATGTATAGATTTGGCTTTGTCTGCGGTGCACGGAATACTTCTGTTTCAACACAGGGGTCATTGAGTTCACACCCCCCTGCTCCCACACCGACCTCTCTCAGTCTCTGTGTCTCGTACAAATGATGTGAAACCTTGTGAACCAATACTTAGATTATTTTTGATGAATAAAGTCATTGCCAATTATAATGAGTAAACCTAAAATTTGCTACAACAAGAAAACCTAATTTGCGTATCACTGCTTAATACTCATCAATATTAACGTACATTGATGAGTAACATTCTGTTCCAAATCCATGGCCCTACATATAAATTCACCTTTGCGCACATAAGTGGTACCCACGCATGAGGCAGATAATGTGTCTGTATTTTTCGTCAGCTCTGAGTGGAGAACAGCCGCTGAGGATTCATCTCTCCTGACACGCGCTGACAGTGAAAACTAAATTTAGCTGCAGGGCAGGCTCTGTGCGTAAAGTGACGCTGGAGCAGACGCAGTAACTGCACTGAATACAGATGTAGGATGAGACTCACATGTTCTTAGGGTCTTTGTCCCACCGATTTTGATTTGCATGATACTGTGCATAATGAGTGTGTTTTGGGGCTAAAAAAGAAAATTAAATGTTTCTAAATGAAACTTTTGAAGATAAGTTTTGATTTCTCAAGTTTATTTTATATTGTTTGTTTATTGCTTATTAT
Source organism: Lesueurigobius sanzi (assembly GCA_900303255.1). NCBI lineage: Eukaryota > Metazoa > Chordata > Actinopteri > Gobiiformes > Gobiidae > Lesueurigobius > Lesueurigobius sanzi. The sequence goes on along the minus strand of OMNZ01073093.1, from coordinate 11,765 downwards.
TGAATCCCCATTAGTCAAAGACTATTCTTCCTGGGTTCCATGAGTTTGTCCTCTCCATGTCCAACCACACAACCTGTCCCACATTTACAACTGTTTGAAGCAATTCTGTAAACATGCTCTTAGTAATTGATCACTCCTTTTACCTCAACAATGAGAGCTACCAAGAAATACTTTAACACAAGACGTTTTGGCAACTCTACTTCCTCCTTTGGCATGCACTTTATTCTCTAAATAACTGTCACTATCCCTATAAACATGTTTAGGCTAAATACTTTTCGTTCTAACGTGTTATTATGAAAAAAAAATGTCATTATGAAAGGTTTACCCTATGGGCCCACTGATCTGTAATTGGCAACAAACTTTGCAAGACAGTGTTGATGTTTCAAATAAGGTTTCTGGCTAATTATCACATTGCGCCTAATTGGTTTGTACACAGCGTTGACTATAGGGCCCTTTCAGGAGGAGGCACTCTCTGGATGTGGTGCATAGACCAGTGCTCTGTAAGGGAACCGGTGCCAGAGTGGGCCAGGTCCCGGGGCCTGGAGAGGGCGAGGCTTCTGCACTTTATGAATAATGAAAACATGACGTAAACAATGCGGTCCTCTTTGCAGCTCGAGCTAGAGGCGCGCGCAGCGAGGCGTGATGCAGTCATGACGTAGACGCCGTCGTGGAGCTTTAATCCTGTGCCGCAGCAACGCAGCCGGGAGGTGACAGAGGAGGGGGTAGCACGGCGGGACCGGACACCAATGGAACTCAGGAGCTATAGGCTATACGCTGCTACCAGGCCCGAACCACCAGGACTTTAGATAGATAGGCGTAAATATCCCTGTAAAGCCTTAAAGACGACAGGAACGAGCCGTGTGTTAGCCTAGGCCAGACCCCCTCCTCTCTGTCTGCAGACTCACTGACGACCATGGTCAAAGAGGTCTCCAAACGCTTGTCGACCTAACATTCAGCGTTTATAAATCCTACTGAGCGGAACCGGAGAAAGTCTGTGTTGTGTCCACGGTGTTCTCGCCCTTCAGCCGCGTCTGTCTGTGTCAGCTGCTGCGCATCAGCGAAACATGCAGGATGAGCCTGTGGGGGTGACCAAAGCGCACTCCCCCCCGTCCACCGAGGAGAAGGACAGCGACAACAGCGGTAAACCCATCGAGAAACGACCGGAACCGAGCTGTGACAGTCAGCTGTGCGCGTTCACGTCGGTGTACAACCTCCTGAACCAAAGGACTACTTTCACCCAGCCGTTTTACGCGACGCTGTCTATCAGTGACCTTCAGCAGCACAGTCATAAAATTCACCTACAGCCCGGTCTGAGCCCCCCGCTGGACAAGACCGACTCTCGGCTCTGCGCTGACTCTTCCCTGGAGGAGGCTGAAGTTGATGCTGCGTCGCCATCGCCCACTTCCGTAAAATCGATCCAAATGGACTCCCCCATCGCCCACCACAACGGCAATGGCAGCAGCACCGCCAGCATGCTATCAGGGGGTCTCAGCGCCGCGTTCCCTAACCCCACCCAGGAGATGCAGAGCGCCAGCGGGGGGTCCACCTCACCTTCCCTTCCTGGCTTCGGTACCCCGTGGTCGGTCCAAACCAACTCCTCTCCCCCTCCCGCACCCATCAACCCCATCCACACCATGAGCCAGATGCCCAGCACAGACTCAGACTCCAACAGCTACTACCCCGGCATCCCCTCCTCCATCAACCCGGCCTTCTTCCAGAGTTTCTCGCCGGTATCAGCTAATCCGTGCCCTGGGATTAACGTGCAGGGCTTCAGCGGTCCTTTCTCCCCGCAGATGAACGTGCCCCCGCCGCCCCAGAGCCGCAGGTCCCCGGTCAGCCCACAGATGCACCCGCAGCAGGGGGCCTTCCTCCAGCAGCGAAACAACTACAACCAACATCAGGTGAGCGCACGGCACGAGTCGGCCACACATATACAGCCGCCATTACCTCTTCCACTTCCGGTTAGTGTCCTCTCCATCATGACCACACTCTGCCTCGGTGACACTCAAAACAGGATTGTATGCGTAATCACAGTAGCTGCTACTGGAAGGTCCTCAAGCTGTTCAGGGTCTTGTGACATGGCATGGGTTAAGTCTCAGGTTTTCTTTAAGCTACATTTGACTGTTGAGCCAAGAAAATGTCCATTGACTATTCTGACGTGTTCAGGGATGACTAAACATCCTCAAACACTGGGTTCAAACCCAACATAACAGTGGTAACAGGTGCACCAGCTGGACCTGCCTTATAGTTTTCATATTTATCACCGCAATAAATGTATGTGCCATGTAAACTTATACAGTATGCCATTTATCTCTGTGCAAAAACTAGGTTATGTAGGCCCACTGTTTGGGTCACTCCCAACACAGAATATGATTCAAAAAAGGATATAAGTACAAGTTCTTGTGCACAATATGCATTCAACGCAGACAATTTACATTGGGTTTGCATCTGACCAAATGAACTCCTGTTGCTTTTTAGAGTAAAACATCTTATCATTTTTCTCCACAAAATGTAATGTCATAGCTCAAAATCTTTCGATTTTTCTAACTAATAAAATAATGGGGGAAATATGTCAATCACAGCAGCAACCTCTCTCTGCTGTTTCTTCCTGGAGGCTGACAGAAGTGGTCATGTGACTAAAGCTGGGTCAATACAAAGGCACTCATGGCTTGATGCTGCCTTTAATGGTCCAAAATGGTGCTGCTGATGGTGAGGGGACATATAGGGTCAGGGGGCTGAGCACAGACAGTCGTTACACGCAGGATAAGATTATACACGGAGCAGAGAGCGCCTGCAGCTCTGGGTTTCCTCATGTGATTTGCAAACAGGGCGTGGATCCCTCTGAGGCAGCAGCTTTTGCATCTCCTGCATCGATGACCTTTAACCTGTGAGCCACATGCAAATACTTTTAAGATTTACAATGACTTTTATATAAGTCCAATCAGTATAAACCGGCTGGATTTTCTTGACTTAAACCCAACGTTTTGTCTTAAACCATGGAGCTGCTTCACACGCCGGAGAAACAGCCATGTCCCGCAAGATCTAACAGTAGATGGTTACACACCACAGTGCACAGATGTTCTGATTTTAATGTACTAACCAATAGAGAGGTAAAACATCCAGGTATTTTAAAAGTGTAATGTGCATTGTCATGTAATCACCCACTGTTGGTCTTGCTTTGACACAATTTGATGAAAATGCCAAGGTGGTTAAAATTTTTAATGGAACATACTTTGTTGAAAAGGTTTAGTAAAATCTCTCAATAATATTATCACAATATTTAAGATTTTTTTATCATATTTTGCAGTTCAAAAATCCTCCCGGTCATGAATCTAGCTCTAAATCTGGATATGAATCCTCGAGCGCCGCACTGCGGCCGTCAACGCTCTTGACTGAAGGAGGGGTCAACAAAGCTCAGACAAAAAGTTAACCCTAAAATCCAAGTTGATAAACACGCATTTTAGTTGAACAAGCGATTTGATTTAAACGTGTTTTGAGTTGAGAATCTACAGAGTATGAGCAGTGTCCTAAGTTTGTCATTTATCTGTTACATTTGCAGCACTCCGATATATTTGGACTATGATCTTACGCAGAAGAACATTTTTTCCATCCACAATCTTAGAGCAACACATATTTGTAATAGCGCACACCACAGTTATGCCACAACTTCAGATTATATTGTGCAAGGATTTGTTTGACTGCTGCAAACATTGATGAAGCAATGTGTGAATCATGGGACATTTTGAGAATCTTCATTGACCTAAAGAGGAAGCTGCTTGACTCTCTTAAAAACAGTCAGTTTTCTAAGATGGTATAAACATGAGTGCAGTGAGCAGGTGCCGGGTGAGTGTGTAACATACACTGGCAGTGCACGGGATGTCTGGTATTAGATTTAAAGCCCTAAAGCTTCTTATCGCTCCTCGTTACACTACAACAGGGGTTCTCAAGCTGTGGTACGAGGACCAGTCGTGGCGCTTTCCCTTCTGGTGGTCATTATATTGTGTTTTGCAAGTTGAAGATCAGTTTTACTTGTGTTTTTTTCTGCTTAGGTAAATCAGGGCTGTCAAACTCATTTTGGGCCATGGGCCGAAATTCACGTACGATGGCAGGTCGGGGGCTGGAACAGGAAAATCGACAAAACATGTTTTCAATAAATGATTAATAATAATGAGCAATGTAATAATTCAGCGCATTTGATTGACATTTAAAAATTGATCTGGGCCCTACAGGACTGCAGCCTAATAAATAACAATAATGGCTTACATTTGTATTGCAGTCTCTGTCACCAGGACATTTTGAATCACACAGATGTGATTAAAGCTGGGATTTTTTTTAAAATATTTATCTATTTGTACAACTACGTATTTACTTGTTTAAGCAAAACGTTTTACAGTAACAGAACAGCTTCTGTTTGTGTAGTTTTTATAACAGTGCCCTCTGCTGGACAGGTGTGGAATTCGTTCCTTTAAAAAAAAAAAAAATTCGGCTGCCCCCTAGTGGCTGGATTGGGCATTTTGGGTATTTTTTATACATTCATAACTCCGGACAGGAATGGGCTAGAGATAGCCTGGCCTTAGCCATCCGTAAACTCCGCTCAATTTTTATTTCCTTACATGTACGTCTGGGTCTGATCTCAGTGGGTGTGTTAACATCGGTTGAATTGAGTCGGACCATTCAGCGAGCGGGGGAGGCGGGTGTTGTAGGTGTCGTCAGGCATATGCAGGAAATGATAATATGGATGGCTAAGGCCAGGCTAGTGATTGGGTAAAATCAGATCCAATCATTTCAAACTTTAAAAGTTGACTCCTCCCACCTCAAAACAGAGATCAGTTGCATAGGGCCAGACCCTCTGTACGAAATGAGTACGAGGGGATGGTAGGACCAGGCTAGGCTAGAGACTTACTTTTTTTTTTTTTTGACATGTTCAGAAATTTATGGCCAACCAGCTGCGGATGAAATCCTTGACACCCCTGTTGTAAATGATCTCTTCAAATAGCCTCACACAACAGTTTCACTTGTCTACACAGCACTAGCAATATGGTAATAAGATGGTACACATATAAAGTGCTAATAGTGTGTTCTTTCTTGTGTGTGCAGCCGATGGTGAAGCCCTCTCCGTGGAGCAGCCACCAGGGGAACGGCTGGGGTTCCGGGGGCATGTCGTGGGGCAGAGACCACCGTCGAGGGGGCAGTGGCCTGGGCATACCTGGCTCCATGAGTCACCTGTCCCCGATGAAAAAGCCCTTCTCCAGCAACGTCATTGCACCTCCCAAATTCCCACGTTCTGCTGGATCTCTGGGACCCAAGTCCTGGATCGAAGAGAATGTGTTTCGCACAGACAGCAACAGCAACACCCTCCTGCCCCTCCAGGTGAGTCTATCGAGGTACCAGGAAGAAGAGCTGCACAATATTGAAAAAAAAACTTGGAATATAGCTGTGCCATATTACAATATTTTACAAAACTGCTTAAACACAATTTGTTTTTCAGCAAATTGCCAGAACAAGACTTCAAAAGACACCCTAAGTCAAGACAAAAACAGAGCTAAAATGAAACTAAATCAGAAAAATTACACGAAAAACAGAACTTTTGCACATCTATGAGGGCTATTTATTTTTGGTTTGCCCGAGTTTGGAAAAAAATTTACAATCTCAGTCAGAATATGATAAAAACATAAAGTAAAGTATATACATATTTGTGTAAAATAACAATTTAGATTTTATTGTGATTCATTCAAATATATGCAACATGGGAGAAAAATTAAGAACCAAGGCACTACTCCCATACTACAATTCTCTATTTAAATTTTGTTTAAAAGAAAAGCCTTTATTGTTCAGGGCTAATACATATTAAAATCTTTTAAAACATGTTGCTGGTTTCTTCCACGCCTATCGGTTCCACCAAGGTTTTTCTGAAGAAGTGTGGAAGAAACCAGCAACATGTTTTAAGATAAGATAATACTTTATTGATCTCACAATGCGGAAATTCACAATCCACAATTAAAAGATTTTGATATGCATTAGCCCAGTACAATAAAGGCTTTTTAGAAAATGTAAAAAGACAATTGTAGTGTATGAGGAGTGCCTTGGTTCTTCGTTTCTGTTAGTTAGTTTCTGTTTCCCAAACACCAAAGAGCACCTTCCCCCAAAAAAACTGCTTTTGTGGCACTGACTTCCTGAGCACCTTGTGTCCAGTTTCTCTCATACATGGATTAAAATTGATGCGTGGCATTGAGATGTTGGGATGATGCTGAGATGTGAATGAAGATCGTCTCCAAGATAATATCAAAATTGTTGTTTGGAAGATGGCTATAAATTTACAATATCACATATGTATTCAAAGTCAAGAAATGAACAAAAAGCTTCTACTAAAAATTTTAAATGAAATATACTTGACATGAAATCTCTAAAAAAATTTGTAATAATGTTCAGCAATCTATATATTTACCAGCACATGTTTTTTGATGATGTGCAAAAATATCGCTTAATCGTGGTTAACGAAAGAGTCCCCCTAAATATCCAGATATGAATTATTGTTAATATCGCCCACCCCAAGTGTGAATGTCAATTCATTTATTTTTGAATGATATAGAGCACAAAATTTGCTGATTTGATCAAGCGGCAGAACCGTTCCAATCAGGTGAACCATTTCAAAATCTACAATGACAGACATGAAACTGAAAATTAGCAGGGAAATAGACAAATATCTAATGTGATGTTCAACCATCCACAGTGACACAGCAGTGTCCCATGTCTTCAGACCTACGTTCTCAGAGAGGGAAAAGTGTGTGAAAAGAGAAACCTCACAAAGAAATAAAATTTAGCATTAATAACACAGGATTAGCAAAAAATAAACTAATTTGGCTGTGTGTAATTGTCAGTGCCTGGACATTATCAACTGGCTAATACAACTGTTTTATTTTGAACCTCAATGCTACAGGCCATTGTAACTCTGGTATAACAATAAAACCATGTCAGACCTCATTATCTGACAAGCTCATCTACCAAAAGAATATTGAGTTGAACATTTGAAGTTCAACTCAATGTAACTACTGTATATCATATTATTCCATTGTATTCCATTGCCACCTTCTCACCCGAGACATGAGCAGGTTTTATTTATTCATTTATTTTTAACCGGACAGGAGCAGGTGACCCTGGGATGTCTTTGTTTAGAGAAGTTAGCCTCAGGTGAAGCCGACAGTAGAAAGTGCAGGGGGAGGGCATTACAGATGCTGCCCGTTTGTTCGCTACAGTTACTTAGCATTTCAATCACGTGGGAGGGGTGCTAACCATTGCTAACTCTGCAGGTTTCACTAAAGGTGTGACAAAGTGGGGGCAGGGCGGCTTTTTATAGACGTGCGTTTCAGGTATTGAGAATGAGGAGTTGTTGTCATGGTACAGAGCCCCTCCCCGCGATATCACAGATCCCGCCCCGCTGCGCCATTGTGGAGTTATTCCGGTGGCAGGCAAACAGCTTGTTTACGTGTGTTCTTAACTCGGTGTCGGCAGTAGAGGAGGTTCTTACGCACTGTTTTACCATGCCTGGAAGTCATTGCTGCGTTAAAAACTGCTCCAGTACCTCTCACAATACTTTTGGAAAACTTGGTTGGCTGCAAATAGAAGGACCTTACTTGTGCCATAGCACATCTCAGAATTCACGTGGAGAGGGTGATTGGTGTTCTGCGCAACCAATTGTACCAGTGCTCATGCTCTTCAAATGTGAGGGTGAAAACCTAATGCCTTTAGATCAGATTGTCACAGTTTGCTGAGCCTTAACGAACATGTGCAAGGTCCGACTTATATTGACGTTGATATCATTTTTAAACGCACATAATCAATTCAATTTCAGTGTTATTTAGTCACAAAGTTTGTGCTGTTTCTCAGCTGCTTCTTGTCAGTCTCCTGTCCCCGCTTGGTTCTCATTCTTATTATCAACAAAAAGCCTAAAGTCTAAATATAGTCTTGTTTTGGCCATAATGTGAGTGAACCTGTCAGAGAATGCCGTGAGGCTCATTAGACTGACGGCCGCTCTATCTCCACTCCATCTCCGCTCTATTTTAACATCAATAGCGTTTGGATTCTTTTCTCAGTGATTAGTGGGCAGATTTAAATGATTTAAAAACTGACAGCAAGCAAAAAAGCATTACTATCGATAGTCATGCCCTGAATATGAGCTTATTTCCCTGTGGCTGCGGAGAAGCTACAGCACTTTCTCCCTTCATGCGCAAAGTGCAAGCGGAGGAGGAGGAGGTGGCCAGTTCATTTCAGAATGAACTAAAGACAGAGTTTCCTTTAGGTACACATATTCCAGTTGTGTAAATGGATACAATAAACAAGAAAACGGCTAGGCTACTAAATCTGTATATTTAACTTCATGCACTTCAACTGGGTACAAAAATCTCAAATGAGGGTGCAATGCATCCTTTTGCACCCCTGTGGACACGAGCCGCGTTGCCTCTGGCATGACTCCAAAATGGCCGAACGGCTCAGACCCGACCAAATCAACCCAAATCGACACGTGACTCCTCATTCTCAATAGGCCCCATGACAGTAGTGCGTGGTGACTCTTATTTCCCATAAGAGTCACCACGCACTACTGTCATGGTTTCTATACTAGATAAGAGTTAGTGCAAGGGTTATCATTAAGAGTTATGATCAGGGATGCACAATATATCGCAAAAAAATATCATATTGCTAGGGCCCGACCGTTATGGATTTTTGGGGTATGATACTGATACCGATATGAAGGGTTGGAAAGGACGATAGCCGATATGCCTGTGTAAGCTCCCATCATAGGCAAAGATTCTTCAGTCTTCATCTGTACTCTGTAGTTGTACAGAAACTCTGTACTTGTACAGAGTACAGATGAAGACTGAAGAATCTTTGCCTACGGTAGGCCGGTATGATTACTAATTAAATTTGTTGTAAATATAATTTATTTAATTCTCCCAAACAGCCAGGGAGGGAGTTGCAATAGGGGCAGCCATCTTGTGTTTCTGAAGGTCTGACTTGAGCTGATATTGGCTTTGATTTTTGTTATTTGTGAAACATGTAACATTTACAACAAACTGCTGTGTAAATATATCCATCAGCTTTGGTCCATTAGAGTTCCTCACAGACAATTAGCCAATTAGAGTGACTTTTTTTTTTTCATGTCGTCCTTCCACTGAAACTGAACCTGAGCCACAATAACATAGTTATAACTTGCGACAATATATTGATTTTCTGATATATATATATATTAAGCAATACGATACCAATATACATTTTATGCTAATGTAGATACTTTTGATACTTTTGATGCTGACTTTTGCATATTAATTATGCTGCAGTGCTCTACTGCTTTCATAGTCAATAGACGCCATTAATGGTCAATAACACAGTCAGGACAGTGCAGGGCAGCACTATAATTTTAAGCCCTTAACACTGTCACACAAATTTGTAAGTAAGGGATCATTTATTATTATTTATTCATTATTTAAGGAAAAAAAGGAGCAATGCACATTGAAACAATTGTCGAAAAAATATGGAGGATGTAGTTGTTTAGATATAGCAACAATTCTGAAAAAGGTTCAAATGTTTCTTTGAATTTAGTAATAGTAATAACAGATTATTATTTGAAATATACAGTATATAGATTATCACAGTATTGTCATATTGTGAGGTACCCAGAGGTTCCCCTAGTTATAATTATAAGTCTTGTTTTAACACAATTTGCTGAAAAACTAATTTCTTATCATTTGTGTTGAAATAGTTGAAACAGTTTAGTGAAATATCACAATAATATCATTATCGCAAGCCCTAGCTATGACCATTCACACTGCCATGAAATAAAGTTGTGTGTCTTGTTTTCATGTAATGATCAAAATGCCCATGTTATCACACTTTTATGTACAATTTCCATCCTGTTGCCGTATAGTATTAGTTATTATTAGTAAAGTAAAGTACTCAGATACAGATCTCATTTGTTCTTTCCAGGCAAATCTAGTTTAGAATATAATTCATTGAAGGAACTGTAATAGCTTGACGCACTTGCTTTGAGCTCATATTATTATCATCAGTATCACTGCCAAGCAGTGCAGTATATCCTATTCCAGGAAGCACATCGTTCATTTCCATAAACAGTTTTGAATACAGGATTGTTCAGATTCCTGGTCTTTTCCTTCCTTCCTCTCTGTTTTATGTTTCGGGGACACATCTCGCTGCGGCGCTGGCTTTTGTCGCACAGTGAGAAAGACAAAGAGGGTGAGATAAGAGCGGCTTTGAGCTGTATCATCAAAGTAAATAATGGACATCCAGATTGTGCTGTCACACTGCTCTGAATTTTCATTTTATGTAATGTTAAACCAATGGAGAGCTTAAAATGGGGCATACATTATTCTGACACCGTGTTCTGCAGCTTTTTTCTCTACTTTTTCTACATGGCTAATGGGGGCTGCACAATTTTGACATAAAACCTAATTGAAAAAAACCAAAATTTTCGGACTGAAATTGCGATTCAATTTGTGATTTTAACATTATGTATTTATTTATATGTATATTTTTACTTTCAGTTTTGTCGAGGCATGAGACAATATGGACATTTGTCTCACGACTATCATGGCCAAAATAATTGCAATTCACAATATTATCACAGCAATTATTGCAAAATTTGTTATGGTGAATTCAGTTTCGATTATGGGGCTGTGGTTTGACAATTATCTTCAGAAGTGATAAAAGTAGTATTGTCAGCAAATGATACTTCTAAACTGCTACTATACGTACATCGTTGTACTCATTTATTACATTTCAGCTTCATAAAACACTGTCTTTGGGGTTCGGTTATTGCAGTATATAAAAATTGCAATGTTGATTTGATTGCGATCAATTGTGCAGCCCTAATGGCTACGGCTAATGTGAATTATATGGAGGTTGTTGGCCAGTTACAAAAATGGTAGATTTTGAATATTCAATCCCAAACTCTAGTGAAACAGACCATTAATACACTCTTCCACTGCCTTTTTATCAAAACAAAAGCATGCAGTTCTTCTAATTCATCATTACGTGTGAATGTATCATGATATATATATCATAATATACACATTTATGACATTTCAGTGACAACATGTAGTTGCAATAAAGCAGCGTCCAAGGCCAAAAAAAACCTGTGATTTGAAAGATTCAAGATTTTTATTTGTCAAACCACATGAATGGTTTGAAATTATGTTTCTCTCATCCTTGATTGTGGGGCGGGGGGAGGGGAAAGAGGGGAGGGAGGGAGGGAGGGGAGGGAGTTCAGCTTCCCGATGGCCCTGTGTACGAAACTGTTCCTCAGTCGACTGGACTGACCCGTAGATTCCGCAGTCTCCTCCCTGAAGGCATCACCCTGAAGCAGGGGCGATTTTAGACTTTCAGGTTTAGGGGTGCTTAGCACCAGGGGGGATGGAGGGTGTTAAAACATTGTCCAAGAGACACAAGAATAATCCTACCAGACTACAAAATAATTATAAAAACATAAACCTGTCATATACTGTACATTGACAAAGCCTGATACTGGGCTGTGAAGCTTTTCAAACATGGGGACCTATTTTATGAGTAGGGCCCCACACATCAATCAATCAATTTCAATCAATTTATTTTTGTAACGCCCAATATCATAACAGAAGTCATCTCAAAGGTCGGTATGGACAAAAACAAATCAATATCAGACTCAATAATGATCAAAAATAATTCACACACGAATAGAATGTCACACACGAATGAAATGTCTGGACCAGATATAATGT
>OMNZ01073086.1:17917-29963 GCA_900303255.1 Lesueurigobius sanzi | reverse complement strand
TGCTTCAGCCTACTCCCTTTGAGCGCACTGAAACAAATTGTAATTATTATTATTATAATTTTTTTTTTTTGTTGAAAAAAAAAAAAAACGAAGAATGTAAAAATGCTCAAATAAACACAAACCAAACATTATTGACATAAAATTACAAGTGCTATGTTAGTTAGGAGGTCGTCTCAAGTATTTTCAGTCTCGAATATCTCACTGTGTACCAACCATGAAGCATTACGGTGCCTTCATAAGTACAGTAAGCCTAACACTACTAATTCAACAGCTCTAAACACAGAACAACTACAATCCAAAATAGAAGAAAAAATGAACACAGACTTATGAAGACAGGACCTTGTGTTGTACAGCTGCAGCAACAATTGTAGTACTAATCAGTACTACAGTCAGTGTTGGGCAAGTTACTTTAAAATTATTTTCTATATTACTAGTTACAGCTTTAAAATTGTAATATGTTTTGTATTAGATATTACGGTCTCAAAAATGGAACTGAGTTACACTACTTTGAGCTACTTTTGTCAAAATATAAATTGAAAATGGTGAGAAAAAAGATTTCCTTTTGCATTTGCAGTATTTGTTTGGTTTATTCAAGATTGACATGGCAGGAAAGAACAAATGTTTGACGTGAAATGTGTCAATCACAAGATAAAACAATAAAAACAGCAAAAGAAAAAACAAGATCAGGATCTATAGAACAGTCTTAGCACGTGGGATAAAAGACATTTCATGTTTATTTTCATGTTCTTGTGGTAGAACTTTTCATATTCTTTCCAAACCAACCAACCAACCTGCCCTACACTCAGCCAGCACCAGTGCACTGTGCCTCTGCCTATATAATACTGAGTGGCTTATATGACAGGGATCAATTGATGAATAGGGGAGATCATGTCGCCTTTCACTTGTGCTCTCTCCTCTTTTTCAATCACACTCGCCATATGGCACGGATAACTTTGACGGCGTTCATTAAAAATCTGCTGATAGAAGTGGGGGCGGCAGGATGGGACGCAGATGATGCAGGCAGATAACGTCTCCCCGTGGTTCCCGCTTCCTTATTACGCGAAACTATCATCTTGATGTCTTTGTGCCTCAACATTGTTCCCTAGTTTGGAAAATGAGGTAAATCGGATTCGCAAAACAAGTGGATTAACTTAATCACCCGTTGGCTTTGACAATGACCTTGGCTTCCGAGGCATAATAAGGATTAGTTATGAGTGGAAGGACATATGCCATGCAGAAGAATAAGATTATGGTTCTCCAGTGACGGCGCGATTGAAATGTGCTGTTTGACGTTCCTTCATGGTGCAAAGCTGAGATAAGAACGACGCGCCCCAACGCTCCGCCGCCATATTATAGGGGAAATTGAATCATATGCAAAAGTGCTCGTCAGAAATGCCTGAATGAATAGATTCTCGAGAAATGTTTGGAGACATGTTATAATAAGGTATTCCTAAGCATTTACAGTGACTTATTACCAATGCACACATTACAATATCACAAAGGAACAAAGCTAGGAAACTACAGGCTTGGATAAATGAGACTCAGACGCACTGTATGGCTTCAAAATATAGAAAAAAATATTCACTTTTATATTTTGTATGTACATCATTTTTGTTCTTTTCAACCAAAACTCTTCAATCAAATCTTACAATTTATCCGGAAACAGGAAGTCAAGCGTTTACATTTACATAGTGGCTATTGATTCCAGCAGGCTTCCAATATATATGCTACACAATCCTTTTCATTATTGCCGGACAAAATGGCCTAATATTTCTCACAGCCCATGCTACAGTGTATTGATCTCGGACACAGGAAGGAAGTTATTCTAGGGCTTATATGAAAGACAATCCCTGCACATTGCTGCACAGTGGCTCGATAAGACACAGCCAACGAGGTCATGGAAATTAATAAATAACTTTGACCTTTGGTGTGACTTACAGGAAAGGTGAGGTCAGCCGGGAACGCCGGGTCACCGGACGTGCAGCTAAAGGCAAATGGAGAAAACAGGAGCGCCTATAGGAGACGACTGATGACAATTGATCTGACTGAGAGAATGGGCTGAGTAATTGGCTTCTAAATGGGTCGAAGAGAGCATGAAAGGAGATTGTGCTTAAACAGATGGAACAGATGGAACATGTTTAGAAAAATCTAAACATGTTCTGATATTTAAACTGGACCAACCAAGATCTAGACCAAATAAATCACTGCAAAACTTTCTTTTTTTTTTCTTTTTTTTACCAGGATGGTCCCACTGAGAGTCAGAATTTCTTTTCCAGAGGTGTCCTGGCACCTGAGAGGATCTTATTGTAGATGTTTTTAGTGGAAGGGAAAAGCAACTGGGCGAAACCTGCAGGCACGGGGCGAAAATGCAAAGTTGGGGCCACAGTCAAGAACCAGAGACGAGACAAGAGTGCTATTTAAAAAGATCTAAATGATTTTTTTCTTTGCCACGGTTAGGACAAGGCCATCGTATTGTGACGCAAAGAACCTGCGGGATTAAAATCATATCATATCTGCCAGTATGATAACATTTCCAATCTCATCCAGCCTTTCTAGAAATGCATCCCCTTCATTCTTTGATGCTGTTAGCGTTGGATTTGGACAACAGAAGCTCGAGCAATAGCTTTGCAGCTTTGTGTACGGGCTTTACTGTATTATACTCCGCTGATTACTACAGGACAATGGGAGACAAACACGCAGCTTTTGTTCATTTCCAACGTTTTTTTTTAGCTTGTTCTACTTCCCTCATGCGCGGCCCTGCTCTAACTGTGAGGTGCTGTTTTGGGAGAAATGACATTAAAATGTGGTGACGGCAGTTACATAATGGGCGCTGGTGGTTGGGCTTTTGTTTGCATTTGTTGTGTGTAGCAATGAGTGTGTTTTGTGCAAAGTGAATAAATGACTACATATGTGATGATGTAATGCAGGCATGTTGTTTTCATTATCTGTTGTTTTTTATTAGCTTTGTTAAAACGGTCAAAATGTTTTACCCACATCCACTAACACAGCCATGAACCATAAGGGTGTATACTGGCAATAGCGAGGAAGAAAGATAGAGAAGAAGATGCTGAAAAATAGCCTAGTGTTAGGATTTGCAATAGGTTGCGTTCACGTGACATCACAACTAGAGATGCATCGACCCAGCTTTAATATAGAGATTGTGCAACATGAAATAATTTGATTATTAATGCATTACAAAATGACTGATAAAACATCAGAAATAACAGTACTTCTCAAACTAAAATACAAACACAGACCTTCAACATTGGACAATATCATGTCACTACTTTTGGTGATACTCAGTCATAGCTTCTGCGTCAGCCTTGATTGGTTGGAGCTAGCCTTAGCATACTACTGCTGCTAACTCTTTTTTTTGCACAGCGATCAAAAGTACTTTTGCAGAATGCAAAACTAATTCAATAACTGAATAGTTTGAAATAGTTTGAATAGTTTAGGGGCAGCTGGAAATTATATAATGGACATTTTTGGCTAATTGCTCTGTAATTCCTGGGCCAATCCACATGAAACAAAAAAAGTTATGTATTTTCTGTCAACACATATGAACTAAGGTCTAATTATTTTCTATAAAAGTGTCCAAAAGTGTTGACAATATTCAAAAACATGTCTGTGATGTTGACCAGCAGAAAGGACTTTCAGCCATAAGAATAATATGGCAAGTTTGTGAATCCAATCTCAATCAAATAATAATCAGGGAAAACAGAGTTCATTTGCAAAAGCAGATATCTCTGTTTTGAAGTTGTGCAAAAAAAAAAAAATGTTTAAGATTTTTATTACCACACTCTACAGATGACATAAAGATGAATCAGATTTGATCAATAACAAGTGATTTCATATTTTTCATGTGCAAAAATAGATGTGGTCATTACAAGCACAGCTCCACAAAGAGAAAATTACAAGCATAATGTTGATTTTTGTCAATGGCACTTATCTGTTTTTGCAAATGAACTAAGGTCGGATTTTTCCTTTCAATTTTCTTTTTGGAAAATTCTTTCAAATACTGTTCCCTCACATAGAGTTGTATTGCTCCAACTCAAATAGAATTTTACAATGTGAACGCAACCTATTAGCTTCTATGACAAATGTTTGGGTAAATGTGTAATTCAGTGAGTACTATTTAAATATCGTTTCGTAGTGTAACACATCATGAATAACCCATTTTATTTTGTGTGTGCTTATCTTCTCTCACCCACTCGTCTGTCTCTTGATGAGACATTGGTGGGCCGGCCTATCCCCTTGACAATGACACTTATCACTTTGAGCAGGAACAAAATGTTTGCCCAGTATGTGTTGCTGCGCATGGCATCGGCCTCAGACTGCGCACGCACACACACACGCACACACGCACACACGCACACACGCACACACCCTGAGTCACGAAGCACAGCGGCGGCGGCGGTGGCAGGCTGGCGACGCGGGGCTGGCTGGCGTTGCCTCTTCAGTGGCAAGTGTAAACTGATTGATTAGAGCGCTACACTGCAGTTGCTCATGCTGACTCATCCCGTACACTACCGGAGAGGGGGGAGACAAAGCATGGGATGGCAAGGTAACAGGACATGTTTTTTTTTTTTTTTATCTTTCAAAAATGATGTGCAAATTGAATGAACCTAAAACAGCAATGCGCAGAAGTTGTTTTAAGATCATGTACGAATAAAGGGGTAGCCATGTATAAAGACACACAAGATACACAGCGGTTTGGATAGTGGTGACCTCTCCCACGCCTGTGACCCTGTTTTCCAAACCGATATGTAAATTGCTTGTTTTTCAAATCTTTATAAAGTTTGCCAAGAAAAAAACAAGCCAAAATCCCGCCTACATAAAGTGTAGCAACGCTGTTTTAACTCCATCAATCACATACTGTAGTAGGCCATGAATATGCATACACAATGTTCAAGTTAAAGTTATCGCCGGCTTTAAATCTTCAAAAGCCCAAAGCAACTTTTTGGATAGTTTGCAGCTGTAGTATTGGAACCGGACACTATCCCGGGGTTCACAAGGTCATATTCAACCCCCTTCGCTTTCAATCTACTATTTCCTCCACTTCCTCCATGGCTCAAGGTTATCTAGCTAAGGGTTTAAGGATGGCAGAAATAAGGGTCGCTAAAGGTCAGAGCTCACCTGAAGCAACACTGCGCACAGAAAATGAGGGTCCTTCAACGGAGGGCTGTTTCTGATTAGCAATCTCTCCCAGCGGACCCACGGTGCACCGGGGCTGATGGTGGTGGGAGAATCAGTCTGAGGTGGTTAGAGAGATTGTTAATGCTGCGTCTGAGCTAGCTGGAGGAGGAGGAGGAGGAGGAGGAGGGGGGGGCGGAATTCGAGCAGCGACGCAAAGGGGTGGATGCACCATTTTTCTCGTCCAAAATCAGCCCAATGTCACCGTGACATCGCGGCGCATCCTCCGAGGGCAGCATGCGCGGGGCCGCGGGGAGCATAATGGATGAGTTTGCGAGCTGCCTTCCCCTTCTCCATCATCTCACAACAGATATTTATACACACGCATACAAAACAAAAAAAAACACTTATGACAAAGCCCACGCAGCAATATGCTCATGTTGTGGTGTTTGGGGAGAGGAGAGCACATGCACAAACATATTACTAACAATAACAGGCGAATATTCTCTCACAGGGCCATCTGGGGATAAAGATGTATGAGTGGGTTATTTGTGTCTCCACGAGGTGCAATTAATTAAAGGGATAGCAAGAAAATATTTACACACTAAGAATGGAACGCAATGAAATTTTATACAAATTGCCTGTATTTTTGGCGACAAAATCTAAATAATGGATCGAGCCAGGTTGAAATGTATGTTGATGTATTAGTTACAAAGATTTGATCAGAGGGGATTCTGGATATTTTGTTTAGTTTTTAAATAAACTAGATCTCAATGAAGAAATCTGAAAAAAAAAAAGAAATCTAATTTCACCTTGTTTTTTAGGGCTCAAAACTCAATAAATCAGGCTTGTTAAATGCAAGACTGGAAAATTTGAGGTCTGAAGTTACAATTTTCCACATATGGTTGAATCAGTGCAATAATTACACTCCTTATTGTTAAGAGTAGGTTATTTATTGTTTCCAAGTGAAAGTATATAAGTGAAGAGAGAAAACTGGCAGAAAAAAGCTGACAATTGAAAAGAAAACATTTTGCTTTCCCTGCAGTGTCTCTCTTTAGATAAGACATTTGGCCTCTACAAACACGCTCTGAATCATGTGTTAGTCTTTTATTAGTTTGGCACTTCACATTTCAGTCTTTTCCCCCAGATGTAAATTGCTCCTGGACACAACACAATTGTTATACGTCAGTTCTTTCATAAATTGTGCACCCCCAGCAGCCAGCATAGCATACAGCATTGGCTTCATTATAAGAGCTGCCTATAGGCTAATGCCACGGGATCAATGACATGCCCATCCCCCCCGCTTCATATCTCTGACCCAGAAGCACCCGCTCTGCACGGGCCAGGCCGAGCACCCCAGAGCTATGTTCCTTCAACCCGCCGAGCACTAGCTTGGAATACAAGGCAATAAGGCCCATGGGTCGTCTCCACATTCTGCTCAAGCACCCACAAAGTCACACTCCGGCTCGGCAGAGGAACAATGATGATATACAGCGCTGCGTAAATATACTGTAGTGCGATGTAGTTACTTGCTTCATATTAAATTTATGTCAATTGAGATTATTATAGTGATAACGTCAAATGCTTGGGCAGCTTCTGACGGCCCTCAGGCTTTGAAAAATGAGTTCCATCAGGAAAGCCAGGTGAGATCAAACATGCTAACAGCGCGTGTGATTTATGTATCAGATGTAAACAGACTAAGCACAATACTGTATAATAAAAGGCATAAGCACATCTTCACGTTGCTGAAATGGTATGGCTTAAAATAAATAGATGGAACTACACACATTCCATGTAAAAAAATGCTGTAAGAATTCCAATAAACCGTCGTCGGCCTCTGTAATGGGATTTCTTCATATTGACAGTAACCATAACCAATTATAGATGTCATCTTTTTTGGAATCAGATTACAACAACCGAATTGGAGTATAATCCAATAGTGTCTCTCAGATGTTCGCATAACACAACAGTTACGCCTGCTCTCGCCAGGCTGCACTGTAAACATTAGTCCTGCGTAAACAAGGGACAACAAAACCATCACAAACTAAGTCTGAACAGTTGATGAAAAACAATCACATATTATGATTGCAATTAGATTTTTGTTTTAAAATCCAGATTCTGTTCAATATGCGCTTTTTATTTATCATCTCCAGGGGTTTTAATATTTGAGAACCGCTAAAACGAATGCAAGAGAGGTGGGCAATATATCGTCTACAAGATAAAATCGAAATTGTTGTTTGGAAGATAGACAGATTTACAATATCGAGTATATCTTCTAAGTCAAGAAATTGACAAAAAGCTGCAAAAAAAAAAAAAAAGACGTATACTTGATGTGTAATTCAAATATCTTTTTGACGATGGAGTGATCTAACCTAATGCTCATCATCCAGAAAGTCCCCCCCTAAATATTGTGATATTATTTTTTGTTAATATCACCCACCCTTAGTCACATCCATTTCAACATGTTTGTAGAGGTCTAAACTGCAGACATAATTATTGCACACAATAAGACCCCTTGAAGACAGGATATTTATCGATTGCGCTGTACAAATTACGATTCCATCAACGAATCGGGGCAGAAAGAGTCGCCGCTCATGAACATATTCCCTTAGGACTGGGCCAGGCATACCATGTAAACTGCACCAATATGAGCCCAAGAAAAATAGTCTGGCACTGGAGATTGATGGACTATAAGCCCTCTCGCTCCCAGTGTTTTCCCTCAGCACAATCCACTGTGGTGTACAGCTATGATTACTTGTAGTCAAGCGATGGCTCTCAGTGGATGGCAGGTACAGTCTAAATATTAGGATTAATGATCGGGCTGGTCAGTCACTAGAGCATCCTTCACACTTCCGCTAGTCTACATCATGTTGTCGAGTAGGTACACAGGAAAGGGTAAAGCGCGCTGGAGAGGATCAGCTGCCACTGAATATAACCAACTGACGAGGCAGCGGTATCACAAGTGTAGGGCTGGACAATTAATCGAATTTTAACCAAGGTCAATTACGATACCCGCGTGGTGAGCTTTAATCGTCAAGCCAACAGGCCAATCCATCTGCAGAAAACTAGCAATTACAAGTCTAGTCCAGTAGATGGCGGTAAATGCTCAGTTGTTTCCAGTTAACTTATATGGTTGATTCCATAGTGTCAGCAAAATCAATCCAGCTTCATAAGTAGCTGACTGCTGATGGTGAAAAAATGACCTGGCAGTTTCCCCCAAATATTGGAGCACTAAGCAACATGAGCATTTCATTAGGATTTCTACTCCAATGAAAAAGGTAGGCCAGAGATGCTTTTCTAACAACTGTTAGTAAACTTAATCTAATGCTAAGCTAACGCTAGCATTGTTTCTTCACACACTTTCACATTTGTGCGATCTCTGCACAGTTTTTTGTGTTGTCGCTGGCCATCTGAGAGAGAGAGAGTGTGACATCATTGTGTCAACTGTGTGGGAGGGGAAGTGCCCATTTCTGCTTCTGTAGTAGAAAGTTAGCAGTTAGCACACAGTTATACCATTACAACAGGACCGAGCCCTCTGTATAATCACCACTACTATAGTTAATGCCATATTATTTATTTGTTTTTATTTTTTCTTATTTAGACAAAAATCAAATTGAAAATGGAAATCTTTCAATATGGGGAAAACATAGTTGGAATAAAAAAACAATGCTCCAATTGAAGAAAAATAGTCAGAAAAAAGGCAGAAGAACATGTCCAATGGTGGATCCAAAATTCCTTGAAAAACTAATTCTGGTCCTGGAAATTCATCAAACATCCACAATATTTAACAATATTTTTTGCATGGGGCTGCATATGGGCATGCTGTCATAGTGTTCTACTTCAGATGTGGAGGTGGCTTTGGGAAAAAAAAAAATCAATATGTGAAATAAGAAGCCCTTTTACAAGCAGCAATTTTTCCGAGAGCCCTTAGCTAGACACGGTAACACATTACGATGATAATGTGGGTAATAACAATACATCAAAACGTCAACCCATTGGACGCCACTGCGTGTGCGCCCCCACACGACCTCACCGTAGCTTCCATGAGATCAATTTCTAAAGAAGGTGCTAATATATGCAGTAAGAAGAAATAATTATAATACAGGAGACGTCAGAGCGAGTGGTCTCTCAATCCATGTAATGAATAAAGCTGAGATTGAATAAAGATTTCATTGAGGGCGCTACATGGTTGGGTCGCCAGAGAACAGAATGATGCTAACTTATATGTCAATAAAGCCCCTTTGCTGCACAGCGGTGGGTGACAAGCCTATTGACACGGCTTCAGAAAAACTGCACCGCGGCCCATCCGTCTTCACCAAAGGGTCATAAACGACAGCCTCGGTGGACAGGCACAGTCAGAGATTAGTCATGCTATCTAGGAAGGCGTGAAGTGGGTTAAGCACGTTGGAACACCTGCGCAAGTTTGGTGTGTGTGAAGAAAAAGTTTCACACAATGCCTCGCCTTCGTCTGACAAGCCTGCAGCAGCTACTATGGGCCTTGGCCGGGATACATGCCAGGCAATAGCAAGAGACTGTCATGGCTCACAAAGAGGCAGACACTTCATGTTAAATTATTATTATTTTATATACAAGTTATTGGATATTTTATGCACGATCTGATACCACCAAGTAATTAAGAGGCCATGCTACAGCCAATGTTACAGCCAGCCAATCCGGGGTGAAAACTTGATGTCATGTCAAAAATTAAGCCCTAACCCTAAACTTAAAGATTTCCCTGTTCCTAAACTTAATTTCCGTCATGACATCTAGTTTTCAAAGTAGACCATCCCTCCCGAGCCGACTATCTGGCACAACTGACCCCTGATTGGCTGGCTGTAACATTGGTCCTGGGCAAACAACTTTGACATTGGCCCTGGACTCTGAATTTCTTGGTGATGTCAGATCCTGCGATATTTTACAGTCTTGCATGTCTGTGTTTGCTAAATAATCAGCAAACTAACAGAGATATTTACCACTCTGAGGACTGAACAAACACCTTTGTCTTTGTAGTCTTATGCAAGCAAAACTTTATGTATTTTACACTGAACAAATTGCCTCATCTTTTGTAGTATGTTGGGTTTTGGTAGGTGACAGATTGCTTACTCTCTAAGGTGTCCTTGTGTCCATGATACCTGCATTCACCAAGTCTAAATTGATGGAGTCACGCGAGGTAAATCCGCTGTATTGGACATTTTCTCAAATGCTTAACAACCTAGTCGGTCTCCGTAGAGTTGGCTGCGCCGTCACAAGCCTCTGTACACTTTTATAGAGCCCTGATAAATTGTGGCAAGCTCATACTGTAGAGGAAGCCTCCGAAGACAGACATTGATTTTAAACAAATCTGTCCGGACGTCTCGTGTTTCTGGCTCAGTACACCTCTCTGCAGCTAATGAGCAGCCGTCTTCATTCGCCTTCGACGGAGATGTTCTGCTGCTCGTGTCAGGAAATACAGAGCATTCATTACCAGAGGAGAGATGCAGGAGAACAGGGTATGATGGCTAAGCCCGAGTCTAAGACAGACAACGATGTCCCCTAATCCTCTCTCAGCAGCAGTAAGCCTCCCGTTATCACTGGGCCCTCTCTAAATGCATTAACTCCCACATCATGCTAAAGTTTTTTAATACAAGACTGCAGCGGTTTGTCAGAGGCGGAAAGTACTGCAACTTTTAAGTAATTATTTAAGGCGAGACACTGCAGGCTTCTGTATATTATTGATATAATTATGAGAAGAAAATGTATTGCTAGTTTTCTGTTATTTTATGTTTTCATATACTGTAGAAATTAGGCATTTTATTTGTAAAATGACCAAAATTGCCTATATTTTCAGCGACAAAATCAAAATAATGGATGAAGCCAGATTAAAATGGTTTTATTTAGTTGATATATTATTTACAAATATTCGTTCAGAGAAGATTTGGGATATCTTGTTTAGTTTGTTAATAAACTGCTTATTAGTGAATAAATAAGAATATTGTGGAGTAAAAGACTGGAAGGTTTGAAGTCTGTTGGTGTGTGGTTGAAAAAACAAACAACAGATGTCTTTTGGTGATTTATTGAAGTAAAAATAAATGAAAACAAAACAGTATATAATCTTTGCAAAGAGGGCGTGGCAATACAAGTCTGTGACAAGAGAGTTGTATGTGTCAGACCCCCCGAAGACAGAATCTAGGGCTGCTCGATTTTGGAAAAAATGAGAATCACGATTTTTTTGTTCAAGATTGAAATCACGATTCTTCCAACGATTCTTTTTGAGTTTGAAAATAAAATGCATTTATTCAGTATTTCGGCGAAAAAAAAAAAAAAAATAAAAAGCCAAAAGAATCGTTGCAACTCGATTTTATTAATTTGGAGATCGTTTGGCTCAAGAATCGAAATCGTGATCAAAATTCAATTAATTGCACAGCCCTAACAGAATCACTTAACCTTATATACACACAGAAGGTTGCTTGTATGGAAAAAACACACCCCTTCTTGTCTATGCATCATGACCCTTAGCATAATTTCTGAACACGTTTGTGCTATTCTTTTTGGAGAAAAGATATATATAACGGGAAGTGTTGCAGCCATAGAGCTCCAGAACAGGAAACGAAAGGAGACATACAGCTGATAATAACATCAGGGTGAACAGTACTTTTCCACCACAAATGCTCCTGAAGGGAAGATCTCAATGTAACAGTAAAGTTAAAACATGACTGAAAATCATACAGTTTAGTAGCTATGTTGTCTGTGTATTTTCATCGCTAGCTTGTCCCAGAGAGGATATTATCATATATACAGTACAGCAGCTTGTTGTGGACTTTACACACTATTTATGCCTGGACACGCGGGTGAGAGAAGTGAAAGTCAAAGGCAAAAAGGAGTGCCGCTGGAGTCATTTCCTGGTCCGTGGCTCAGCGAAACTTCATAAAATAAC
>OMNZ01073086.1:6765-17897 GCA_900303255.1 Lesueurigobius sanzi | reverse complement strand
CCTCTTAAAGAAGAAGTTACAGGTCTGTGAGAGCTAGAAATCTTGCTTTTTTGTAGATGACCCAATTCGCATTTGTCTCTCATAGTTGAAGACTTATACTTAGACAGACTTTATTGATCCACAAGGGAAATTGCGTCGTCACAGTAGCTCAAATAGTATCTTACAAAAAAATAACAATCTTAAAATAGCAATCTTAAAAAACAGTAACAAAATAATAACATGTGAGAATAGAATAAAGAAAGAAATCCGGATATAGGTACTCTGGAATATACATATCTGTGAATATGTACACGTGTAAAATACAGAGATAAGATACTAAATACTAAAAAAATAGAATGATAGAAGTGTACCTATGATGAAAATTACAGGCCAAAAACTCAATACATCAGGCTCGGAATTAAATGTAAAAAAAATCCCTCTGAATGAAAATTGTTAGGTTGTACCTAACAATTTTTCATTGTTAGGTACAACCTAACAACCTTTCATTCAGAGGGACTGTAAAGTTTGGAGTCTGTTGGTCCTACTAAAGTCGAGATCTAGATGTAAGAGTAAAGTGGAAACGTTGGCTTTAGTCGTCCGTGTATTTTCTTCACTAGCTTGTCCCAGAGAAGATATTATCATATATAACGTACAGCGTCTTGTTGTGGACTTCATGCACTCCACGTGGATAATACCAAATATGTCAATATTTAAGCCTGGACACGCGGATGAGAGGAGCGAGACTTGAAGGACCTTCCTGGTCCGTGGCTCAGCAAAACTTCATAAAATAACCATCATAAAGGGTGAGTTTGGTCATTTTTCTACTTTAACATGGTAGTTACGATGTTACGCAGAAATCTCAGAATTGCCCACGCCATGAAAAATGTTTGTGCTTTTAGTCTGTTGATATATTAGTTACAAAGTTTCAAATTTTGCCTTGTTTTCAAATCAAATATTGAAAAATCCCCCTGAACAAATCTCCAAATTATTGTTATGCACAAGACTGGAAAGGGAGTCTACAGGAGCTACTAAAGTGGAGATGCTGTCGCCAAAATGTGAGACAAATGACATTTTCATACAATTTCCCATATTTCCCCTCATTCGCAGAGGAAGATCTTTGGAGTAAGATCGAAACGTCCTACACTTCACCAACAGAGTACAGATGAAGACTGAAGAATCTTTGTCTACCAATTTCCCATATGATTCTATGGAGGAACGTTGAATCAGTGCAATCATTACACTCGTAATTGTAACGATACTTTTTTGTTTCCATGTGAAAGCATAATGTTAAAAGATCAAACCTTGCTTACCTGACAGAGGTCATTTTGATAGTAGTGCAATGCTAGCGGTAGAAGTGTGTAGTCATGTAATAGTAGGTGGCCATTAGGTTCAGTTTAGCATATAATAAGGGAATTACGCTAGTGCAGCCAATTAATACAATCCCAACTCCTTGAATGATCCACATGTGTCAGCTGCTCGACTACTGTATGAGCACATGCATAAAACATTCTGGATTTGGCTGTTAGAAAATACTCTTTGCATAACCAAGCTCAAAACAGGGCAATAAAATATTAACAGCGTAAAGTCTTTTGGGACCAGCCTCAATACTTCTTCTTCCCCGCACTGCTGCCGTTCTGCATATACCTGCTTCACCGCTGTGTGTACTCGGCATCTCACATGAGCAGGAGCTATTTCGACTGTCTGAATAAGTCATAAATGAAATGTGATAAATACACTTTGCTAACAGTTTACATACACCCATTAATAATGCAGCAACCCTGGAATCAGACTGTGGAGAGCATTAAGCGCATTAACAGCATTGGATATAAAACATGACAGATAATATAGTTCATGAATGTGTAAGTGAGTGTTTATAAGGGGTAAGTTCAATATTATTTCCTTTTCTCATTCAATTATCCTACAATTTATCACTGCTGCTGCCTGTCAACTTTACAGCTCTGACGTGGGATGAGTTTACCACAATAAAAACATTAGCTTATCATTACCTTATCCTCACAACCATTAAGAAGTAGCGGCTCTTGATGTCCCCGGCCGAACACAATAAGAAGAGAGGTGTTTGCGGGTCGCTCTGTATTCTGGGAGCGACCCGGCTGGACGCTGCTGTTTGCTTAGACAGCAGATGACTGGGCCCCGCTCTCGCCGGCCTCGCGCTCGGCCACGGCAGGAGGGACTTAATTGCCTCATTAGTAAAAGAGCCGGCGAAGAGTCAACCTCTTCCACATTGTTCAATGTCAAGAGAGCAACCAAGAGGAAAAGGTTAATACAGTAAACAGCATCTCCCCCTCCTAAGTGGGACAAATGTTGGCTTTCGTGTGCTGTGGGTCACTGGTCGGACATGCATATTTTTCATATTACTTGGTGAAAAATAGCAACTGCCTGGTTGATTAGTTAATCCGGCCACAATGGATCACCTGTTGCGTGTTTTTTATTAATAGTATTAGTAATGATGGCTGTTAGGGCGAGACATGCTTTGAGTGATATCAATTTAAAGCTTTTCCTGTATATTACCGAGATGAATATGAGAAGAATATGTATTGTAAGTAGTTTTCAGAAGACAATTTCAAAAATTTCAGTGACAAAATCTAAATAATAGAGATTAAAGCCAGATTTATAGTTTTATGTTGTTGATATTTACAAAATTTAGTTGAGATGGTATTTTGGATATCTTGATTAGTTTTTAATAGTTATCAGTCAATACATCTGAAAACTCAAATCCCTCTGAACCTTTCTTCAAAATATTGTTACGTTCAAGTCTGGGAAGTTTGGAGTCTGTAGGAGCTAAAGTGGAGTTGTGTCATTTTGAGAAAATGGTATTTTGTCATATACAGTAAATCCATATTCATTTGGAGAAATGTTGAACCAGATTAGGTAATTTATTTGTTTCCAGGTGAAAGTTCACATGGCCCAAAACTAAATGTGAAAATGTAGAAAAATGTAGTTTTGCCTGGAGTGTCTCCTTAAAAGTGGCACAGTGGTTAATGCTTTAGCCTCAGAGGAAGACGGTGGCTAAAAAATGCTAAAAACAAACAAAAAAAAAGGACATTCTGAACTTTCCTGGTTAAATAACGTTCAAATAATTAATTGAAAGGTAATTATTATAGTATTTGTGCTGGCCTCAAGCTCAGATAAATGGGAAGTAAAGCCAGTCTAATGCAGTATAACATGCACAACACTGCACACAACACATCAATCGGAAAGGGAGGAATGAAAGACACACATATACATTCTCAGTGAAGTACATGGTCCAACCTTAATTTGTGTAATTGTAGTGCAGAGAAAATCTTGGTAACTCCCGAAGCTGCCTTTAAATTTTTATCCCAGCGCAGAGAACAGCCATCGTGCCAGCTTTAATTATTTTAAAAGCCTGAATTTGCAAACTCCGCAACTCCGCTCTTTCCTCTTCCACAGAATCCTTGGACGTGAGACAGCAAATCAAGCCAACTACTAACACTGTTGATTTCCCCCTTGAAAAACGTAAAATGATGTCTCCTCTATGAGAAAATACACACGTCTAACATTTCTCAACACATAAAACTCACTGTGCTCGGTGCTAATCCAGCAACCACAAGACATTTTTATATGAAATGTGACAGTGTGGACAACAATTCCAAGCCATGACAGGCAACTTGAGCACTGTGCTAAGCCCCTGTCTGCCTCTTGGTTTGAGATGTGGTGATCTATGTTGGTTCTGAAAAGAGTCTGACAAGAAAGGCTAAACGTGAGCACAAAATGCAGGGGGGAAAAATTACATTTTATACTTATACTGTGATACAATATGTTTGCTGCACGATTGTGCGCCTTCATAGCACAGTCTGACCCGCTGCTTTCCAGGTCACAGAGGAAATATTGTAAGCCCTTTGTGGAGCTATATGGATTCCCCTGTATTGTATAAATACAATCTTGAAGATGTTGGTATTATGCTGCAGACTTCTGCGGGGCATTCTGCCACAAGACCAATTGTATGCAGCTACACATCTGCATGAGCAATATAGCATAAAGGCTCCATTTCATCAACAAGTCAAGTCTAACGAGTCGGAAAAAACAAAGGTGGTGGTCCCATCTGTTCTGAAGCACTTTACTGTGAAGTGGGAAAACAGAAGCAGGAGGAGAGCGAGTGGGGGAAAAAATCAGATTTACTGCCCACTGACCACAACCTGAACTACAATTTGGCAGGTTGAAATTAATTTACAAAACAACATTAGTATGTGGGGGGACTACTCTACTGTAGTGATAACAACGGGATAGTTATCATTGTAGTTTAACTTTGTACTTTAGGATAAAAGACACAGTGAGGGTTGTATAAAAAGTACTAGAAGAAGCTGTTACCCGGTGTAGAAGAGACAAATAAGCATAGCACAATACAACTAACAGGGCAGTGATGTATAATAATCTATTTGTATTCATTTTGAATACGGACTTGTAGGAAGAGAAACTGGACACAAAGTGCTTCGGAAGTCAGTACCACAAAAGTAGTTTTTTGGGGGTTTGATCTTTGGCATTTGGGGAACAGAACAATAAAGAACAAAGGCTCCCACATTATAATTCTCTATCTACATTTTCTAAAAAGCCTTTAACCTCTTAAGCCCTACAGACCCCAATAATGGCTCTGCGCTCAGCTACTGATGTGTTTTACGCAGCAAAATATTCCAAAGTTGCAAATTAGTGACAGCTAATGTGGAACGAATTATCCATTTGTGTTGTTATTTGCTACACCACAGGAAGGAAAAAGGCTTTTTGGGGGAAAATGTGTGTTTTTTTTCAGGTGGAAATTAGAACAACCCATTGCAACCTCATTTTATTGTCAAACAACATCATTTATTATTGGACACCAAGATTAGCCATGTACACCTATGATGTAGATAAATGATTTTTGGAGAAAAAGGCCTCAGGCTTAAGAGGTTAATGTACTGGGCTGATGAATATTAAAATCTTTTAAACCATGTTGCTGGTCTCTTCCATGCGTTTCGGCTCCAACAAGCCAGACTTGGAGTACTTTAGATACCCCTTTAACAGGAACGCTTCGCCTCTGAATATGAAGTACACAGCGGCTGCGACAGAGAAACATTTGGTGGCATTACACAGTTAATTGTGGACAACCAAGCGATTGATCAGTGATCTCCAGTTTA
Organism: Lesueurigobius sanzi; assembly: GCA_900303255.1. Classification (NCBI taxonomy): domain Eukaryota; kingdom Metazoa; phylum Chordata; class Actinopteri; order Gobiiformes; family Gobiidae; genus Lesueurigobius; species Lesueurigobius sanzi. Next base: position 12,771 of record OMNZ01073086.1, on the reverse strand, counting down.
CAGAGTGTTTTCAGCGTGGTGGGGAGAGCCAAATGGCTGACATTGTGGTTGGATAATTAAACCATCCATCACACACCACAGAACTACGCTGGCATCCCAGGATAGGACCAGGGCTATAGCCTTTTAGATTTACAGCCAAACAATGATTACATGACGGCTGGTATTGATCAAAGCAAATTTATATGTGGAATTCCTTGTCGGTAAAGGGCAATTTCAGTTGGAAGTTTGCTTATTGCGGAAAACGTGGACTATTCTTCTGCGTCAAAAAAGTTAGACGAATTTAGAAATGAAATAAAGTCCACACAGATGGTGGATTTTAGCTCCGGCTAATACATATTGATGGGGGCTTTGGTGTTCTTAATAGTAAATGATGGAGATGCTACATGGAGTAAAATTGGGAATGAACCCTTATGATAAGATGGCACAAGCTAGAAAACACATCTGTATACAAACAGCACACAGATGTGGTGTCTGCAGCTAAAGACTTTGAAATAATTACCACATGCCACATCTGACGGAGCTGTCTAAGTCCAGATGCTGTCTCCACAGGTTCAGCCCATTGTATCTACCCCAAGCCTCGCCATAACTCCAACCAATGACCACAAAACCCCTTCTCCACCAGGCATCATCCATCTTTGAGTCTTGTGTGACGAGCAGAGGCGTTGAAGATGAATGTGTGAGGGGCAGAAGGGCCTCTGCTGATTAAAGCTCGGACACTTTAGGGAAAACTGCGGAGCAAAGGAGGAAATGGACTGAGACAATGGCGCGCGTGTGGGTTCAAAACACCTAATGGGGTGTCCTCGCGCCGGGCTAACACACTGCTCCAGACGCACACAAAACAGCAGGAGTCTAAATAGAGCGTCGTGGAACATTTCCCCCCAGTTCATTGAGACAGAGCCTGATTGTAAAAATGAGAAATGAGGGAGAAACTTGTCCAGGTCCCATTTCCATCTGTCTGTAATTGTTTTAAAGAAATGCACACAGCTGTAATGGGGAATGAAAAGGTGGGTGTATTTTAACAAATAAACATTGAAGATTGGAAAACAAAACAGAATGCAATGGTTCATGAATTTCACCCCAAAATGCGCACAAGAACAGATACCATTGAAAATCACTGAGCAACATGAGAAAAAAATACTAGGGCTGTCACTAACGATTATTTAGGTCAGGGGTGCCTAAAGTGCGGCCCAGGGGCCAAATGCGGCCCTCAGACCATTTTTTGGTGGCCCACAGACTTCTTCTTGAATTGGCAGTGGCACACATCACCAGAGATTATATTTTTTCTGCAAGTTTAACAATTGTACACAAAAGGACAAGACCAGGTCAAATCCTGGATTAAAGTAGGTCCAAACTAGTTCTAAAACAGGAATAAAAGTAGGTCTAAACCAGGACTAAACCAGGTCTAAACCAGGACTAAATCAGAGCTAAATCAGGACTAAACTATGATTAAACCAGGACTAAACAGAGCTTTATCCAAGACTAAATCAGGACTAATAAAGAACTAAATATGGTCTATTCTAAGAATAAATCAGAACTGATCCAGGTCTAAACCAGGTCTAAACAAGGTGCTAAAACAAGGAACAAATCAGGTCTAATGCTGGATTAATGTAGGTCCAAACCAGTGCTAAAATGGGACTAAAGGGAGGCCTAAAGGTTTGCGGAAAAAGGAGCATGAAAAGTGTAATTCTCCATTTGAAAGCTAAGAACCTCTACAATTCAGTCTGGGATAGTGAAAGTGAGAGAGCGAGAGAGTCCTCTTTCTGCTCCGATTATGGTCCAAGATTTATCTCATACTTGGAACAATCAGAGCTAAAATATTTGCAAAGACAAAGCTTGTATAACCAATGCCTTTAGAGACAACACAGATGTCTGTTTATCCCAGAAAGGATTTATCGATTACTAAAATAGTTGACAACTAGATCAATATCCGATTAGATTACGATTAATTGTTGTTGTTTCAGCCCTAAAAAATACACTTCCATTATCAAGTATTTGGCAAAGAGAGAGCCTTCTGTCCAATAATCATTTAAAACATGGCAACAAAGTTTTAGTGGAAAGTCCATTAGGCTTCGGCTTTGGAATAGGCCAATTTTTTGAGAATGAAGTCAGCATGTCTATTGATTTAGCGGCCCTTTCCCCCCCTCCTGATAGTTGATATTCGGACATGCTTATCAATAACCCAGCGTGATCGGAGACAACGGTTGGGGTCTGACAGGTGCACCCCATGACCAATTAGAGCCTGAACTGTCCTGGAGCAGTTCGTGATTGATTATCGACAGCCCGCTTACTGCAATTTTGACACCTCTGCCGCTCACGGCAAAAAAATCTGAGCGCGGCGCATCTCGGCGCGGCCTTGTGTGCCGAATAAAAGCCGTCAGGCCTCCAATGATTTCATATCATCTTGACCTGACATGTAATCAACATGACGACAGCTGTTCGACCTTAGTCTTTCTCACAATCTTCCTGGCAATAGAGTAAATCTTATATGGGACACGTGACCTCTACTGTAACGCAAGCAATGTCATTACAGCGATGCTCATCACTATAGTTAGCTTTTATCCTTTTTGTGTCATTGATGCCGGCGCGATGCTGAGCCTCTGGCAAGTCGGAGACACCTCAGTAGTGGGGGATTTTGCTTTTTGAGCAATTTATTTATCCTGTATGAACAACAAAACAGGGATGCAAGCTACGGCGTTCCTGAGGAATGACACAGCAGATCAAAAGTAAGCCTCTGGAGTGGAAAACGAAGACCACTGCAATTTATTCTATTCCCGTCAATCATCCCAGGCCATTGTGTTGCTTCACAGAGCGCTTTTCCTTTGGTCTTGTCCGTTGCCAGGAACGCGGTCGGGAATAGGCATGCGCGCTGTATCTGCAGTCACCAGGGCGGAGAGCACTCTTGATAGCATCTCAACCCCCAGCGCTTACAAACAAATCATTAAATCTGTATCTCGAAACGCGAGGCATTCAGATCTCCTTTATTTGTGGCTGAATAGGTTTTAGTGGATAATTGATTCAAACGCAAAATAATAAGGAGACAGACCTTGAATAGGCCGAGTGAGTGGGAGGAATTACATGCTCCGCCTCACAGACAATGGCATTTAGCTCATTGTTTTGCTTCTAATTTGATCCTACCGCTGCATATGTATAATAAAACAAGCATAGACCTTGGTTAAAACCCCCCGTTTACAAACCAAAGTGACATTGAGGTACGCATTCACTGTGTTTTTAAGCGAAACGCAATGAGTATGGAATGCGATGCAACCTGAGAGCTTTAGATTTAACCAATACACCCATCAGTGACTATGTTTGCAAATAATAACTAGATAAATGGCTGCTCTGGTACAGCCAAATCCCATGAAATCAAAAAATGTCTCATGGGATTTGAAAATAGTTGATCCCTGGCCATATTTTTGAGCGGCATTTTTGTCAAAGCTTTCGCAAAACAATGCTCTCTTTGTCGTCGTGTTTAGGTTAAGAAGTAGGTGTGGTGCATGCGAAAGGCCCTATAGACCAATAGAGGAGCGGTGTTGTGCATATGGCTCTGGTTAAACGTGGACGCGAGCCTCGGCAGAACATCTGTCATAGATTAGCAGTAAAGTGAAAGAGGCAGTTCCTGTTCATAGCAAAAAGGGGGGGGGGAGAAAAAAAAAGTCAGGCTGTGTGATGTTCCTCATGAAAGATGAAAAGAGGGAGGGTTTATAGGCCGAAAACAAGGCACTAGTCGAGTTTTGTTGAGGCATGATTCTTGTGTTTTACAAGATATAACTGACAAAGGCCCATACATGGAAAATGATGTGTGCTGCAGTGTGAGGACACTGTAAAATATATCCAAACGTAGCAGGTTTTGTGATCCAGCAAACCTGACGAAAGCCTCGCTGGCATATACTGAGATGTATTTTTGCCAATATGAAATGTACGTGGGCTGCACAACGTTGTAAAAATATACAATTTATAGACATTTTCTGTCAGATTTAGATTGTGATGTTGTTCACATTCAGATTCTCTTCTGTTCACTGTGCACATACTAAATACAGGGTTTATACAGGTAGCGGCAAGTCAAATTTAATGCTTTTTAATGCCATTTTAATGCCCAATACAATTTTTTTTATGCTACAAAAGACGATATTTAATATTAATTTCCATATGCAATCGGAAATTTGATTCAAAGGACAACTTTTGATCAGAAATACAGTGTGATTTCAGCCAAAACTCCCTCATCTTTGCAGTTTTGCCAAACTTATTGTGTAAAATTAGTTGAGCCATGTCATTATTTTCTTAGAACCTTTGATTTAATACCAGTTTGAATTCTATTTAATGCTTTTTAATGACATTTAAGGCCTTATTTTTTGACACAATTCATTTAATGACTTTCAATGCTTTTTAATGCCCCACGGAAACCCTGAAATATGTTTTAAGAGAAGACTGAAATATGAACAGCTAAACTAATATGAGATTACTGATGAAGATCCCATGCATTTCAGAAATCCATTGTAATACATACCACATGGAAAAGAGGAGAAAAATCTCTCTTGCAAAACATAATGCACCTACTGTAAGTAATTGCAGTCTTTGCGATTTACTCATTTCAATCAAAATGTGATTCAGATTAACAATAATTATAATAAGACATGTTTAATGTAGAGCTTTTCAAAGATACTCAAATTAATTGTGCAGCAATGCAATCCTTCGATGAACAGATCTAATCAGGAGGAAAAGTTTGCCCAAATGGTGGGGTTTCAAAAAAGATCTGAAATAAGCGAGTCACTGTCAGTAGATGATGATAGTTTGCTGTGGTGTGAAAAGTTGCAAAATAAATTACTCATATATGCACAAAATGTACTAATTATTTGCTTTCACACTTGTTTGATCTCTCTTCACACATGCTATGAGTCTGACCAAAATAATCCATGGGCGAAAATGTAAAAAAAGTATACCACTCTTTATTTTTTCCTTCACCGTGATATTTCTCGCATCAAAATCCAAGCAGTCTGACCTTTACCTCGCAGGGACTGGAGCACTTACTGTACAAAGCAGGTACATTCCCCCTACATACGCTCCCCATCGGAAACAGAGCAGGGCCCGGGCGTCTCGCTGTGACAGAATAGGTAGACCTCGCCGACTAAAAGCAACTCAATCAATGAAACATGAAGAATCTCTGAGGTACAAAGAGGACACCTTGTTATTCAGGGAGCCCACGGTGTCGTTCCGAGGTGGGGCCATGGGTAAGGAGAAGTGCTGGGGGTGGCGAATCAGTGTTTGTTAATGATAGGGGTCAATATTGGAGAGGGGAAGGTGCACCTCTTCAGTCACCTTTGTGTGAGGTTTTGTATTCCGCGCCGCTGTGCCCTTGCTGAACCGTTCAAACAGCCACATAGAGAAATGCAATTGTCTCCATGATGGAAGTCTGTTTACACTATGTTCAGCATGTCAAATTCCAGGCATTGGAAGGGAAGTCATTTAAAAGCAAAAAGATGCCAGGTGGATATAGCAGTTTGCCCTTTGCCGATATCTGAAGTAGGTAGAATGGGTATGGGCAATGAAATTACGAATTCAATCAGTGAGAAAGCAGGGTAGGGCGATGGTGATGGTGTTTAAAGGGCCTATATCATGCAAAATCATGCTTTTAGCCATGTTACAATGTTATTTACTCATCAAAACACCCCCAACACAGTTTTTGGCTTCACAGACGCATGTCTGAGCAATCCAGATGAATCCTCCTCTCTGAGCTGCTGCTCCACCCAGCCCTGGAAAACGACTCGGTCTTACATGCTTGCGTAACCATGTAAGGACAGGCCCCATCCAGGAAGTACCGCACCGCCCCTGCACCATAACATACACGCTAGGGCTGTCAAAATTGCTCAAAAATGACATTTGAATATTCCCTTTAAAAAAACACAGATATTCAAATATATTCAAATATATTATATTATATAATAATAATATATTTGAATATATTTGAATATCTGTGTTTTTTTAAAGGGAATATTCAAATGTCATTTTTGA
>OMNZ01073081.1:58754-75095 GCA_900303255.1 Lesueurigobius sanzi | reverse complement strand
AAACTGTTGGTTTGGGAAATTGTAATGGCCAAATTAGCTTGAGGTAATTGAGCTTTTTAACTAGTTCAGTCGCTATACAAACTTTATGTTTGATGGCCAAAAGTCATAAAGTATCAAGTAAATATGCTGCACGGTGGCAGAGTGGATAGCGCTCTTGCCTCACAGCAAGTAGGTCCCGGGTTCGATTCCCAGCCCGTGCGGCCTTTCTGTGTGGAGTTTGCATGTTCTCCCCGTGTCTGCCTGGTTTCCTCCGGGTGCTCCGGTTTCCCCAACCACCAAAAACATGTACAATAGGTCAGAGTGAATGAGAGTCAGAGAGCGAATGGTTGGTGGTGGTCGGAGGGGCCGATGGAGTGAATGAATAATGTCTACAGTGCAGTGTAACAAGTGTAAGTCAGATCCATTTAATTTGAATATGACTGCTATATTTATTTATTCTTACTTTTTGATATGCCATAAACCATGATTTTGTTCTTAACTTCAGATATTTGATATGATTTTTGTAAATTCATGTTTTTATTAGCAGGTCAGAAGCATCCCTGAGCTATGAGCTGTGGCCTATGGGTCACACAGCCCGTGGCAGAGGAGTCCCCAGAGAGAACACACTTCCAGCCGAAGGTCAGCTTCACTCTCCCTGCACTTAGCAAGCCAGCGCCGTCACCAACCAATCTCTCCACTGCAAATCTCCTCTGAAATTTAAAAAATTTAATTTGTCAACATGCTTCTATCATATGCTCCATCACTGTCCGAGGCTGTGTCAGGGTCCAAGGGCCTCGGGGAGAGGTGGAGGACGGGGGGTGACGTGTGGCGAAGGGGCCTGGGCAGCTGCTCTCAGATGGGAAGACGGCGCTGTGATTAGGCCCTCACGCTGGCTGGAATTGTCCTGGACAGCCTAGAAATCAGATTATTAACTCTGATAGCAGACACTCTGTCTCCCAGCTGGGATTAGCATGAAAATTTTGATATGGATCGATAAGCAATCTTTCCCCTTCTTCACAATCTCCCAAGGCTTCATTAATCTGTGTGTATGTTTATGTCAAGGAATTAAGACGTGGCAGTTGCCCTGTCTCCTGCTCACAGCTCACCTTACTTTAGGCCTGCACAAACTGAAGGGCACATCTCATACAGGTACTTTAAATCAGGTCGAAGCTATTGTACTGTGTCTTAGCTCCTTATTCTCTCAGGTGATTCAATGCATTTCCATTAGGGGTTTTGCACTGTATTTGATAGTTACTCAGGATTATACTGAATGGGGTTTTTTTTAAAGACTTTTTGGCCTCCTCACTTGCTGTTTTTTAAAATAATATTAATATGACGAATAGCATGACGAATGTCTACCTGACCGAAACATTGCAGCAATAAATACATATCAGAGTGAGACAGTGTGCGGGAGCTTCCTTATCTTTTTGACAAGTGACCCTCTATGCACCTGTCGTTCACCAGGTGTGCAGAGTTTCTCCTCCTTAAGTTACTAATAATAACAATACTGGCCTACATTTGTATTGCGCTTTTCAAGCCTAATTACCAAGTTTATCAAAGTGCGACACTGTAGACATTATTATTCCTTCACACCATACTCAGTGGTGATGGAAGCGAGGGGCACCAACCATTCACTCTCTCACTCTCATTCATCCTGATCTATTATACATGTTTTTTGTGGTAGGGGGAACCAAAGGACCCGGAGGAAACCTACGCAGACACGGGAGAGCATGCAAACTCCACACAGAAACGCCCCGTCTGGCCCTGGAATCGAACCAGGGACCTTGTTACTGTGAAGCATGAGCTAAACGCTGCGCCACCATGCCGCCCACGCTTCTTTGAAGTATTGTGTCAAGCATCCCCTCCTCGAACTGCCACCTTATCGTCGTGGAGGGGTTTGAGCACCCCAAATAACCTAGGAGCTCTGTAGTCTGAGGCTTGTAGGTCTTGTAGGGTCTCCCATGGCAAACAGGTCCTAGGTGACGGGTCAGACCAAGAGCGGTCTAAGCTCCTTATTAAGAGAGAACATCACTGCTCGGTTACGTCGCCCAAAGGAGCGTCATCGAGCCGTCCTCCCGTGGACCCACCACCGGCGGGAGGAGCCATAAGGGACTGGTGCAATGTGATCCGGGAGGCTTGGACTGCTGCCCCCGCGACCCGGCAACGGATAAGCAGAAGAAGATGGATGGATGTGTCAAACATGTTGGTTCATGACTGACTCATAGCATATGCACATGATGTAATGCAATATTAGAATAAAAGTTACCTACAAACCAGCTTTCTGCAAAAGAAGTTCCTTTCAGATTCTAGCATCATATATCTGAGATTTAATCTTTTGATCTCTCTAAATAAATAACGTCTCCATTTACTTGTCCCGCAGTGCCCGTGTCAGTTCACTAATCACACTTTACAGTTGTTGTTTTTGTACTTGCGCCTAAAACCACTCAGATTTTCCCTGTGATGGATGCCACGCTTTCACTCGGCAGGATTTAATATCTCCACTTACATCCTCTAATGTCAAAAATAAAGAAATAAATATATGTCTTTCCTTAATAAATAAATAAATAAGTGAGGAACTGCCCCATAATGAGAGGGCTATGCGAATGTGATGATGGATGATGTGAAACTCAAGGCTCGGAGCAGAGTGGCCGTCTATAGCGGGGCTGGTATAATTATGACCCATACACAGGGCATAATTAATCCGGCCAGCGTCGTTAGGAAACACGAGTCCAGTCATGTCATTAAAGTGCTTTTAGTCTCCTTACTGTCCTCCCTCTGCCCCGATGCACTCTGGGTTTTACCAGTCATTTACAGAAAGAGCACTCATCTGCGAGGTCCAACGACTCCGCGCACATTGTCTTTATGTCCAATCATGGTTAATAATGAAGAGCTGGAGGAGGAAGGAAAGGAATAAAAGTGGATGGAAGTCTGGGGGAAGATATGGAGATAAGTTTGGACACTGGGGATCATCTCTCAAAAGTTAAGCATCCAAAACTAACAGTAGAGCGAGGACTAAAGAGTGGTGTGGCCCTTTGGACGAAAAATGACACAACTTGTAAACAAAGATACAGGAAAAAAGTGTATTTCTGCTCAGTTGTTTGTGAAATATTGCCGTGTAATGTACTGTAAGTGTTTTAACAGTAATTAATTAATTCATTATGTGGCTGCCTGCATATTTGACTGATAAATAATAATTAAATACAGTACTAGCCATATTTGTTACTATATTGGTTATGGAGCTCAACAGTCAAAGCTGCTCTCTGGTGCTGGAAGTTAAAATCCCATTTGACAAAATGTGGTAACTCATGGACATAAAACACACAATTTAACATTTTATTTTATTTATCCCAAACTGTATAAACAGTTTCAGTTTATTTTGTTTCGGTCACACAAAATAATAATTTTCATGCTACATCAATCCATGTGAGACCAAAGCAGGCAGAAGCAAAAGCTTGTATGCCTAAGTGTGCTTTTCACTCAATATAAGTTACACTGTACAACATGAACATAAAGAAAATACAGAATGGAGCACCACAGTCCGAACAGCGCCAATCCCTTTGGCCGGTGCGGAGTAAAAATGACATTGACATTTTGAAAATAATGAATATTAAATGTTTAAAAAACAATAGCAGCTAATCAGCTGTGGTGACGTATGGGCATAAAACACACAATAATAAGTTGTATCCAAAACTTTCTGAACTTTATAAAAGCATTTCATTTTCAAGTATTTGGTATTTTCTTTCTTGGAAAATATGTGCTATGGTTAGCAGATAGCTGATTAGCCTCCACTATGCTTTCAAATTTTTCCAAAATGTGGAGATTTTCAATGGGAGTTTTACTTGTGTGAGCTCCATATGTGACCTTCATAAGGAGAACACATTCATTCATTTACATATCTCTCAAAAATAGACCAGTAAATCATTTAATAAAGAAATACCCAAAAAGCTATCAAAACACTTCTGTAAAATATCTGTGCTATGGTTAGGAGTTAGCACATAGCTGATTAGCCTCCATTGTGCTTTTAAAGTCTTAATTAGGGATGCACGATAATATCGGTGCCCGATAATTATCGGCAATTTTGGCGTCCTGCAGATATTTCCGATAATACAAAATCAACCGATAAAATAAGCCGATAGTAATAAAGACGTATTATGTCCGTTTTTGCCTTTGCCCTCTCTGTTGTAGCTTGTGCTTGTGCCCGTCTCCTCCTGTGAGTCGCTCCTCTCCTCTACCTATTTACGTAGCATAAAGATGTAGCTGAACCCGAATCCTAAATTAAAAGGATGAGGCTTTTGTGTCTGTAATGCAGCGGGACTTATTTGACTTCCCCCGCGCCGCGTGAGTCCTCACAGTAGCCCTCTGTCGCCGACGGGCCCTTCTCATTTCTTTAATCGTGGGCCGTATTCACAAATGTGCTGTCTGTCAATGTCTTAACTCTTGTGTAAAACTACGGCGAAACTCTCAAACGCAGTTATCTGTCAAGTATTAACTGATAATAACTAAGTGCTTCCTTTTGCCTTTCAAACTAAAAGTCTCTGGGTGTTGCTGTCTTAGTAAGAGTCTTATTGTGAAAGGGTCAGACAGCGACAGAGCATCACATGACAGCAGCTTGACGTCATGAGGAGCATCTCATAACAGAGGCCTGATAAGACACTAAGCATTCACCAAACTTACGGTTTTACTCTTTCACTTACTTTTTGTTTTACTCAGGAGTTTTAATGCCTTTTGTAAACATAGTTTGAGTTTGCAATATAGACCTACAAGTTATTACTGTGTTGATTATTACAAACTTGAATTAATTAGTTCTACTCAGTGTGTAAATGTCCTCCTCAGACTCAGACTAAAGATCTGGCTAAAAATCTAGTGTGGCCAGTTCTGCATTTCACAGTGACTGAAAAAGGTGGCTTTAACACTATTTATTTATTTTTACCTCATTTATGCATGTTGTGTTTTTAAAATATTGCACAGATGTTTATACAAAGTGTTTTTTTTTTATTTAACCAGGAAAGTCCTGATTAAAAACCTCTTTTTCAAGGGAGTCCTGGCCCCTTGAATACACAAAATGAGTTGCTGTTGCCTTTGAAGCAGAAATATCAATTAATAAATTCCAACTTTTTGCTCTATACAATGAATCTATTTATTTGTATGGGTCAAAATTATAATAGGAAATGTGTTTGAAAGATCGGCTGACAATATCGGTTATCGATATCGGTTGAAATTGGCATCATCATGCATCTTAATATTTACATTTTCTGATTGTCAATGGGATTTTTTCTTCTGGCACCCGGAGAAGTCTGAATAAAGGTGGGACTGTTGAGCTCCAAAGCCATTTCCAACATAAATAGTGGTGTGGCAGACGTTACCAAGCACTATAGGGAACAATTATTTATTTATTTAATTTTATGACAAACAATAAAGAAAACAAATCATTTGTGCAGTTTGCTTTTGTGGCTTCCCAGAACACTATTAGCAGAGTCATATTATTTACTAAAGTGCTAATACTATTCTCCCCTGTCCATTAACAAAGTGAGGTATGTGTATAGGTAAGTGGATCCAATTGGCTAAGAGCTTGTGGTTTGAGCCGAGAGTGCTTTTAAGTCTCGCACACTCAAAAGTATTGGACTGGGGTCAGGTTCAAATTAATTAAAGGGCTATAAATGAAAGAGGCCACTAATGACTGCAATCTCACCGAGCCAATATTTAATATTTCATCATTAAACAGTAAAATGAGCCGATATGATCCTAATACAGTCCCAATTATGCGCCATTGATCAAAGTGACCTTTTCATACGGCTGTAGTGGAGGAAAATCAATCCAACACCTCCCTCTCGCCTCATACTCAGACATTCATTCTGCCTCACTATTCCCTGCATACTAAAGTTTCACTGGGGCTGCCTGTATGCACACCTGCATATAATAGGAAAACGTGGCTTGTCAAATCAACTGACCTCAACACAAAAAGCAATCTCCATGTTTGCTTGATAATCCTTTTCAATATGCCTTTGCTTTTGCCCCCCGTCCCATCTGAGTTGTCCCACCAAACACCACAAACTGTGTAAAAAAAAAAAAAAACCAAAGGCAGAGACAGGTGACAGAAACGGACCAGATTTCTTCACCCACAAGTGCGGAGAGAATGGGGCGGGGTGGGGGGGGGGTGCTATAGGGAGCATCATATAGGGCTAATTCCTCCCCTGCTCTTGCACCACAGAGCAGGAAAAGAAGCGCGACGGGGGGAAAAGTGAAAAGCGGTACAATGCCTAAACACATTTTGCTGCAGGATCTGTCTTGATTTGGTGTAGCGCTTGACACTCTCCATTTTCTGTTTGACTGGTAACTGCTGATGTGCTTTTTCCCCTTGTCAACCCGCCATGAAACAAGTGCAATGTATTTCTGCAGATTTCTGCCAAGTTTAGCCCCGACAACAATGAACAGGCAACAGCTCAAATCAGATGCCGCTAAACCTTTTTGGAAAATAAAGTACCGTAGTTGTGATTGAGTCAAGGAGGTTTTAGTCTGCTGTGGACTGAATGCTGCTTTTATCAAATGAAAGAAAAATGTTTCTCAACGTTTATATTGTCTCATCAAATATTTCTCAAAATATGTATATTGTATATATTAGGGGTGGGAACCTCTGATATGATGGTTTTCAACCAGTGGTCCGTGGCAGTACTGCTGGTGGTCCATGACTTGCTATCCAGTTTAACCACTAAAAACTAGGGCCCCTGTATATTGAATATTAATGAATATCAAGTTGATACATCTCTTTTAATAATTCTACTTATGTTATTTTAAACATTTGAGAACACAAAGCATTGTAAAACAAAGTACATAGCCCTCTTTTATACAAAAACATAGGCCTATATTGCACACATCCACACACAGTGGGCCGCAGACGACTGCTCAGTCTGAATAGTGGTCCCTGGGGCAGAACCAGTTGAAAACCCCTGTGATACATGAAACATGGCTCACGATAATGATTTGCCAATAATGCCATAATCAATATATATATACCATATCACTATTTTTACAGAAACATTTTTTTTTCTAGCTTTTTCAACATTTTTACTTTATAAACAGCTATATTTGTTTATCATTTATATTTCTTTTCATCTGCATTGTCCATTTTTTTCTGAAATAATGACACATCTTAATTTACATTGAAATGCACTACCTACCTTTCCAAACTACGCTTCCAAAACAAAGAAATGAAACACACGTTGGTTGTATTCATAATCATAAACACTATCATTAAAAGTTATTTATTTGTGTGACAGTGTTTGGTCCAAGTTTGTAAAATGGTAGTGCTGCCCTCTACTGTCCAGACTGTATTATTGACCATTACTGGCCTCTATTTACTGTGAACCCACTGCAGCCTCATTTGTATTCATGACATCGTTATTAATATGGATAACATCATCAAAAGTAAAGTTAGTATAAAAGCTATTGGTATCGTATCGTGCCGTAAAAATATCACGATATATCAGAAAATCAATATATTGCAACACCCCTAATGGGTATTTTTCAATGAACCTGTAAGATGTATTACAATCTTGAAATAAACCTACCATTCTGTGAATGTCATATTTATCATGTATCTTTACGAAAAGTCTATTGGCAACTTAAATTATGATTTCAAATATGTTTCTGATTCAACACTTCAATAATCAGCCTTGATGTGCGCTAGGGCTGGGTATTGCCAACAACTTCATGATACAATACATATCCCGATACAGGGTCCACAGTATGATACATGTCAAAGAAATGGAAGAAAAATGATCTCATAGGTACAATAAATAGTATCATGAACAAGAGGGCAGTACTGCTTTCGAAACAAGTTAAGGTAAATGAATTACACATCGCTTACGTTATTGTCTGATATAGAAGAAATTTAAACACTAAATAGCACTAAATAGTAGTTTTTATTATGCTAAATATGTTCAGCAACTGAATCCTACAATTGCAGTAGTTGGTGAGCGTGTTGTGTGTTATGAATAAACCATGGGGTAAAACAAGCAGATTTTATTAACTTTCTTTTATAATTTTCACGATACAGGTGCCTCGATACGATACACATATTGTCAAGTGCTCCGTAACAACACAGCCATAATCTTGTAAGCAACAAATCAAAATTAAACAGAAAAACAGAAAAAGGTGTGTGAAAGTCAAGTCGCTCCACAAACTATTGTTCCACAAGCGTTGGTGTTCCCACTTAGCTTATCACAAAACAAGTTCCCACCTCTCACTCATGCTCTGCTTATGAATGCTACCCTGTTAAACTATGGCACAAAGGTAGGAGATCTTTTATTCTTTATGACTCGCCTGGGGAGCACTGGTTTATAATTCACATAAGCGCGACTTAATCAATGTCTGCCCTATGTCACGTCACGGCCCGCAAGGAGCAAAACAGAACATGATGGATATAATCAGTGTAAAACCTCGTGTCGGACCCCTGGAGCACATTAATTATGATCTTTGTAAGTCATAAACACATCCTTTTAATTATTAACGCCTCACCCTCGGAAATGAAATTGAAATTAAATCTGGTGATTTACAGTGGTTATGAGTCAGATCGCTCTCGGCTGCTTTATATAGAGACGGAGGAGGTAAGTCAACAGTTGTATAAAAGATTTAATTGACTGAATGAATTGCATCATGCACTCATATCGGCATTGGTTCCTGTTGCACTGGTGGATTTCAAGGTGAGTGGGGTGGTGTGTGTTTGCATGTGTGCAAGTTAAAAGGTACACAGCGTAACATTTCACCAAATAAGTAGAATAAAATACAAGCATCTATTTTATTGCATATATTTATTTAATTGTTAAAAAATACAGAAAAATGAATAAACAAACATGTGTCTTTGCTGACCTGACCTGTAATTTGGGACCGGGGCCCAAATATGACATTTAAATGGGTTGGGTTCTCATCCAAATTCATTCTTTCATGACCCACTACAAATATAACATTTTCTATGTCTAGCTGGTGATTAGGAGCGTGTTTTGTATTTCTAGCGACAGTCTAATGCAAAATGTTATACAGTGTACCTTTAAATTGATTGCTGTCGTCCAAACGGATTCCTAACTTTCCGAAACATATTTCTTAAATCCCATTTCTTCATAGAGATGAGTTTATAAGTGCATTTCACAACTTGCGGGGCCATGTTTTATGGTCACGGTCACAGAAGTGCAAGAAAAGTAGCCTGCAAACTCAAAAATGCTTTGATGCATAGTATTATTTCCTCAAATGTCTAAGTTTATAGTATACTAAAGAAGGACAAAACTAACTTCATTCCATTACTCGGAAAAAAAGATATAGTGCCTTTAATTAATAACAATACACACACATATTAATTATTATGAGGGCTTAAGCAAAGCAGTAGATAATATTTGTATAGAACTTATACAGGTGCATTGTGGCACTATTTTATGCAGGTGGTTTGATCTAAATTGTCCCTGTGCCCACCAAAATTCTAATTTTCACCACCACAGCCAAAAAACGGAACAACTTAACTACCGCTATATATTGGCATTATGTCTTCTTCATGCGTGGGGATGAATAGGTGACATTCCTACTTCAAAAACTGTATAAAAAGCAGATATCTATGGGAACACTACTTATTTTTAGGGTCCAAGCACCTTCATTAGAGTTATTAAGAACTAACAGCGGAACAATCTAACTTAAAAACAGAAAGAGCTTGAACTAATATGCACCTAAGCACAATAAGAAAAGATGTGCTGCCGTGCAAAGCCGAGGGGAAGGTCTATGGCTTGCAATGACAGCTCTGCTTGAATCAAGTGTGGCATCCTCATATGAGTGAAAATAATGGAATCCTATGTGTCTTTGAGCATGTCAGCGTTTCACAGCCAGCCCAAATGTAAAGTGACGTCCGGTCGCAGCTCCGGCTCGCGGCGGCCATATTTAAAATGAGAATCGGGAAACTGACCCGAGTCGCTGCCACCCAACGCTGAGGAGATAAATACATTCATCTCATTTTTTTTAGACCTGCCCAGATTCTGATGTGACGCGAATAAGGCCGCGTGGGGCATTTTGACAGGAGCCACGCGGATCAGTTTGGGTGTCAGGGTTGCTTACCATTTAAAGACAGGAAAAGCCATTGAATAAAGGATGACACGTGGTGATTTGCATTGACAAAGTAATGTGTGGGTAAAAGATGACAACACCAAACATGCACCAACTCCTGCAACCTTTTTTTCTTTTAATCAACGTATAAAACACTTTCTCTTGTTTGATCTTTTGCAACACATGTTTAAAAAGTGTAGAAGATTGTGATTGGGAGTTTATTTGTACATCAAGATTGAGTTCAGAGCTAATTTTTTTAAAGTGTAATAACATTTGAAGAAGGAAAGAAAGTATGAACTGCTCAACTAAGGCGCGACATTTCAGAACATTATGGTGGTCTAAACTACAGGGTTAGCAGGTTTTAACAAGGCTACATAACATAAAGGAGGGATTTTCTACATGGTCCACAAAGGATACTTAATTGAAATGATTCAAATTATAGTTTCAATTCATTTGCGATTACTTGCACAACACAACCTTTGAGAATGTGTTTGGCTGAATGTCCCCATAAGAGGAACTTTCAAGGGCTCGGTTGCCTATTGGTGAATTCATTTTGAACTGCAGATCAAAGTTTGCACTGTCTCATAACCAGACTGAATGCCCACATAATGAGCTAAAGGTAGGATTATGGAAAACCCACATCCACGCTAACATCTCTTTTTATCCTATGGACGTGTTTACAAAGCCACAAAAAATATAATTAGAAACCTTGAGTCAGAGATAATAGACAACAGTGTATGGTTGAATTAAAGCATTCAAGGAGTTTCTGGAGTTTGTGGCTGAGGGCAAAATGCTCAACTAAAGACACAGAGGGCGGATAACCTGGAAACACTTATAACAGAGGATGTCCTTTTCTTTCTATCACCGGTTTCCTTCCACTGTACACACATTAAAAACAACACCTCCCTCCCCCAAGTCCTCCTGCTCACCAACCAGCATCCTCCACTTTCTAACATGACTTAGCCATTATGGCCCGCAGCAGCAGCCGTCCCAATCAAAGATACAGAGATAAAAAGGCTTTATTAATAAAGGTTCCTACAGGAGGATGGGAACTAAATGATTGTTCAAATGTGCCCAATTTGAGGCCGATCTGCTGGCAGAACTGGCATCTGGACTGGGCGGGGCCAGCAGGAAGCTGGTACATCTGGAAGCTGTTTAGTCGGCTGAATTAAGAGACGCACCATGCACAGATATACCACCCGCATTAACTGTGTGGATGTGAACGTGTGTCCAAAGTAACAATGTTTTTCACTGAGGTTTTCATTGATATTTGTCATTCATCATTTCTTTATGACACAAAGAGCAGCACACTTAAGTTTCAAACCTATTACTGTCCAGATGTACACATTAGAAAACATAGTTGTAGCTAGTTTAATAGATGCAAAGTGCAACAGATGCAGCTGGGATGCTTCATAAAAGTCGGTTAATGCCCCACAAAGTGTTTCACTTTTGTAAAGAGCGAGACTTTTCTGAGATCTGTGCACACTTCGCTCTTCCGATGACTTTGTGTGGCTGAATCTTTTCTCTGGTTGCTGTGGTGATGGAGGAATGTCACATTAGTCTGTGATTATCGCTATGAGGTCTGCATTCAGTTTCCTCCAACTTGAGTAATTGCATTTTCTTCTTCCTTTTTTTTTCTTTTTTTAATCAAACTCACAAACAATAAGTGTGCAGGCGTTGACAGAAAGTCAATGTGGCTCGGACAGCCGTTTGGTGAGAAGAAGGCTCGATGCAGACGCCTTTTATGCTCCGGATGACGAGGCCAAGTGGGCCCCATCAGACCAGCGCCAGGTTAAACAAAAAGCCTGTGCGCCATCAGCCTCACAGGGCTAAAGTAAAACCCAGTGCGCGCCGCAGACAGCCACCACTGTGCAATTCTAGTGCTCTGACAAAAGACTGATGCTATCTAATAAAGAGAGCTGCATCCATCTCAAGCACACAAACATCAGTGACAACACAGGAAGGCAGATGGAGCAGAGAATGGTGGTGCGGAGAGAGAGAGGCTGCCTGACAGTTGTTGACTCTCCAACCCCATAAATAGTACTCTCTCAATGAGAAATGAACTAAATAAATGAAGACTGGGGCCGTAGATTGTGGATGCAGTGCAATAACATGTGGTCATTCTGCAAGTTAAGGCGCTGTGACTTCTAGAGTCCTTGAAAAGATTAATTTGAGACAAAGACAAAAAGCTTGAAAAAGTTAACTCAAAAAGAGACAGCATCTGATCTGAGCCTATGGACAAAATGACTCCACAGAGGTTTCAGAGTTTGATATATTATCCTAACCAAAGACTATTTAAAGGAAAAACAAACAACCAAGGCACTCCTCCCACACTACAATTACCTATTTACATGTTCTAAAAAGCCTTTATTCTACTGGGTCGAATACATATAAAAATATTTTAAAACACGTTGCTGGTTTCTTCCACGCGTATTGGCTCCAACAAAGCCTTTTTCAAGAAGTGAGGACCGGCGACTACATCTCCCCTTTTATAGAGGAGTGATTAGAAACTCAGAACATTCATTATTTAAAGCTTATCTCACAATAATATCTTACTCCTGCATGAGGGGATTAGAAATAGAGGCCGCATACAAGACATGGCCAGACAATAATGAGACGTGACTGCTAAAACATGAGTGTTAAAAGTGAACACTTGGCTAGAATGCACTTTCATGGAAATGCAGGGCTCATGTCAACCTGTGTGCAATCACCGCTAACATATGCATGACACCGGCCGGGCTGAGATGTTTGCTAATTTCCCCCTATTTTTTAAAATTCCATTTTATTTGTACGCATTGATTTTGTGCGAGGATGGGAATAGCCGGCCATCAGAGCTGCAGGAATAAAACGCTGGCACTGACCTGTGCATAGATAATTTGCCATGAAAGACAATCAATAAATAACAAACACTCCCTAATCAGCCCAGGAGCTGACAGAATGACATTCCATTATCCCCATCTGGCCCAGTGCAGTCAGAACAACAACCCTCAGAGGGCCAGGTTTCCCCCAGCACAGCGGCTCTTACCAAAGCATGTTCTGGCCTAGTGTCACATCACAGCGCACACACCAACAGCTAAATAATTGCCTTACAGATGCAACGTGCCACTGCGACTACCACAAACAATAACATTAGAAAATAAGATACAAGGTAGCACTGTGATGAATGTAATGTAGTATGATAAACAGTATAATGATATTAGTAGGCTTGAATTCAATTTACATTTTTAGTATGGGATTTCATAAACTCTCGAACCATCAAAGAACAAACCTCTGCATAAGTGGGGACTCCTAATTGTCCCGACATAATCAGATGCTCATCCTAATTGGTCAATGTGAGACTTAGATGACACAACAAGCAACGGATGGAGATCAACAGCTGCAGAACCATTCTCAGCCCCCTTAAACAAAGCAGTCAGAAATAGTCACGTTATAGAAAGGTCCTTCCCAAACCAATTAAACACAGATCAGTCTGTTTGTATTTTGTATTTTTGAAACTTGTCATGGAGTCTATTCAGGGTGAGTGAGTATTGTAGCCTTCAGTGAAAAGGTTAATACAGTGTAAAATGATTGAAATTATTTTGAAATAGGTAGATTTGCCCTAGATTTGATGGAACAAGTATTTGTGCACTTAAAAAGAAAAAAGAAAACATCTCATTGCACTTAGAAAACAAATATAAATGTTCCTTTAGTGCAAAATTGCTTGTTCCATTGGCAAAACTACTTATTTCAAGATCATTTCTAGATCACTTTTTGCAGTGTATATTATTATAAAGTTGTGGCCAAAAGTTTACATACCCTTTTAATCTTAGGATATGAATGATAACACAAATATATATTTTCCACTGATGGTTAGTGGTTGGGCAAAGCCATTTATTGTCAAAGAACTGAGTTTACTCTTTTGAAATCATAATGAAACAGAGACTACTCAAATGTCTCTGATCTAACGTTTACATGACCTTCAACAACTGCCAGGAAAATTGTTCAGGAGCAAAGAAAAACAAAATGTATGTTTGTTTCAAGATACTTTTGATCAGGGCTATATGGCCAGTTTCTAGTTAAAAAGTGTAAACAGTTTTTTTTTTTTTTTTTTAACAATAAATGGCTTCAGGCAACCACTAACAATGAGTGAATAAAGGTTTTTGTGTTATCATTCAGATCAGACAGGCCACAACTGTTTATTACATGTTATATTTGATTTTGTTTTGCAGACAACTTGGCACAATAGTTTTCTTATTATAGGATATTTGTCCATCTGTTAATATCTGCTATTTTGTTATGAATTCAAAAGCATATTATAATCTTAAAATAGCACTTTAAATCATTTTACGGTGAGCTCTGAAGTATAAACTGAAATACTTTGTTTAATTCTCTCAAACAATACATCCTTCAAATAGAGATGTCGAGAGCAGCGAGACGAACGAACCGCACTCATACATTTGTGATCACTCTTTCCAATGAGGCCCCCCACACGCTGCCATCCCTCCTGCTGACTTTGAGGTGTGCGGTCATACAGGCCGTTAAATCTATGCCTAAGCGGTTTACTGTACACCTCCCCGACTGTGAGCTAACAATACGCCCGTCGTCCGTGTATGCACATATTGTCACAGATGTGTCTGTGTGGGTTCTTCTAGCATTTAACAAGGCGGCATCTGCAGCCCCCAGCTCTTAGCGGGGTGATTCACTGCTATTGAAAACAGGAAAACAGAACGGGATAGCAATGGAACAATTAACAGTCGTGGCTTAGTAAAAAAGGATGGATCGAGAACCATAAGCAAGGCTACATTGCCTTTTGTAAGATACGTCTTTGGGGTGATTATGTCTGCACAAAGCTGGTATAAAAATGCTTTGTATGTCAACACACATGAATCTGCAGATTATATGTAATCTCCGGCCTTTGTGTTCCTTCCAACACAATCACTCAAGCACCTCATTGCATTAGCATTTTTTCGTAGCGTGCCAGATAGTTGCATGCACTCAAAATAAGCTTAGGATCACATTCCACTAAAAACCTATTCTCTTATAAATGTAAATACAGCACAGAAATAGCCACCAATGAGTCATGTCTCTTTCCAACGTTCCATTTCAGAAATTAAACATTCTTAATTAATCTAATGGCGCTAATGTGGCGATACTTCCTGTCTGGGACCGTCTGCCTGGAATCATGCGTGTAACGCGAGCCGCACCTCTCCAAGCTGAGAGGTGCTGGAGGCTGAAGTGCTACAAGACTCCGCCGGTCTGCGCTGACATCATAGACACGGCGTAGGTCTGGGTGGATGGCTTGTCTCTGCTGCCGCTGATGGAGCATGGAAACAGACAATTTCGTATCACCAGTCCTGGCTCCCGCTACAAGCCTAATGACTTAAACATGGATAGCGGATCACAAATAAACAAGCTGGACCACAAGACAAGCAGTTCTGTCCGAGTAAGGCAGTGTAGCAGTCGTCGAGTGGCTGCAGAGCAATGGGTTTGGGTTTATGAATATGCAATACTAACTACTCTTACACAATGTCTCGATTTTCACTCATCTCAGGTTTGAAGTAGGATGGAGTAAAGCACAGGGAAAGCTCGTCAAGGCAAGATTATCAAATATGATAAAAAAAATGACTATGACTAGTTAGTGTGAACTCATTGAATAAGCAGCCAGAAATTACTTTGGTACCATATGCCGTAAAAACACTAGGCCTACATAATTTCCCTTTAAAAAATTACTATTAATCTATTGTACAGTTTTGATTTGATGGAAACACAGAATATTACTGACTGAAAAACTAAATTCTGTTCAATTAACATACATTTTCTGTGATTGACCATAATTTAGACCGTTTTTTTGTTTTACACTGCAAAAGAGTCAATAAAATTGTAATTGTAATCTAACTCAGGCATGCTCAACCAGTAAATTACGATCTACTGGTAGAAATATACTGGCAGCGCGGCCCATAATGGCAGCGGCTTAGGACTATCCCTCCATCTGATTTGCACAATTTACAATGACTGTGTTTAATGACAATAAAAAGCAGGAGAGACTTGTTTGAGACATCACTCAGTTTCAGTCATGGACCGTGGCAAGAAATGAAATACTCCCAAAATAGACAGAGTGAGATGGCTGAGAGACTATCTGTGATCTGCTGCAGTCACACACTATCAAGGGGCTGTATATATTTATTTGAGGTGTGGCGGCCGGTGACAGTGTGTGAAATCAGCTGTGTGGGAGTTATCGGATGTTCCAGTTTGTGCCCCCGTAAAATCGACATCAGTCCCCCCCCCCCCCCCCCCCCCGCCCCCCCC
>OMNZ01073081.1:47748-58734 GCA_900303255.1 Lesueurigobius sanzi | reverse complement strand
TTTTTTTCCCCCCAAAAAAAAAAACAAACCCCCCCCCCCCCCCCCCTGTGCGCCGCATCTCTACGGGCCGGTTAGAGGTGGGGAGTTGAAAGAGCAAACAAGAAGGCAAGCGGCCACTCACCGACTTAACCTCTGTCATCACAGCGCTCCCGTGTCAGCACCCGATCAAATCAAGATGAATGGGACCTATCCCGCGCCACTGGAGGTTCGCCTCATTGGGCCCAATTTCATCAGCGCCAGTAACTGTTCATATAGAAAGATTAATAGAGCATCCGAGCGAGGGGCTGTGGAAGGAGGAAACGCAAGCATACAAATAGGATTGTACTCGATGGGTGAGAGAGAGTTATTACGGAGTAGGACGTCCGGAGAGGCGGCTCGGCGGGGGGCCCAGCTTTGAAGCCTAATTGATAAAGGCCCACAGTGACATGTTCATTTGTGAGACTTTACAATTTTAATTGAGTTACATTGTGTCAAAGCTCCTCCAAACAGGTATAGCGGGTTTATCCTAAATACTATGATATAATAAAGATTTTCCAACAATAAGATGCCAGTATGGAATGTCTTACTTTTGTCAAGTGTCTTCTTCTTCTCTTCTTCTAGCAGTTTTGATGTTACCGCTGTCATGTTGAATTTTTGGAGCCTAATTCCATATTTGGTATGTGCGAGTCTTGTTCTCATCGCAACCGCAGAGCAAGAAGGCACCTGATTGGCCAGTTATTTTTGTTAATATCTTAAATGATGTTGAAAAGACAAAGAACAGGAGGGTTTAGCTCATGGTAAGACAAGCACTTGAGGGTCATATCAATAAGCCTATTTCCGATAATAGAGAGGGCCCAAAAAGTTTCAATGGAAAGTCAATAGGAGCTTCGGGTTCCAGAGCCTGCCCCCGTATGCTATCTGGCTTCACAGAGGACTAGCCTATTGTACCTCCGTTGTTATATACACTCTATGATCGGGACCCACCATCACCTTAGTATGACAAGCCGTGGCCCAAATAACATTTGAAAAATGTAACATATGGTATTTTCTACACAATTATTGTTGAATATGAATGAAATAAGCCTAAAAAAACTGAGATCATGACCGCGTGAACAGACCACACTGCAAAAAGTAATATAGAAATTAGTATATTTGCCCTTGACTTGTTAATGACATTTTAATGAAAGTTTTCTAGATTCAAATTAAATAAAAAAAAAAACATTGCATCACACTTAATAATATGTTTTCTTTTTTTTTAACCACCAAAATACTATTGCAATGGCAGATTTGTTTTACTTGGCATGTCAAAATTAACCTTAATTTGTGTAATTTTATGAGTAATTTTAACTAAATAATAATTAATATAATATAATAATATAAATATTGTGATTACTTAGTAATCACAATATTAATATTTTTTCAATGTGGCTTGAATGATATACTGTACTTCTTTTTTATACACTAGCAATGAATGGTCGGGGGTTCGAATCCCGGCCCCTGCAGGTGCAGACTGTCGTTGTGTCCTTGGGCAAGACACTTCACCCAATGCCTAAGTGTGAGTGGTTGGTGGTGGTCGGAGGGACCGTTGGCGCAGATGTGAGCAGCCTGTCAGTCTGTCCCAGGGGAAACTGTGGCCACAAATGTAGCTTACCACCATCAGCATTGAGTGAATGAGCCCCCTCCCTTTCATGTGTGAAGCGCTTTGGGTGTGACTGTGTCATATGAAAAGCGCTATACAAATAAGATTCCCTTTCCCCCTAAATATTGAAAAAAACAGTTCCCAGGGAAACGCTCTCGCAACCCGCTGGAAATCGTTCCACGGATCGCAACCCCCTTTTGAGTCCCAACCCACCAGTTGAGAACCATTGATCTAAACATTACCTTTAACTACTATTGATAAGATGCAGCTTATACTCTTATCTAAGTTCTATTGTATTAATGTAGATATTCAACCATTGTGACTGTATTTTCCATTAACAATGTGGCAATTGCAAGATGAAGGGGCTAGTGCCATGGCAAAGGTCTACACTGAACTGGTGCTTCAATTTTAGCGTAGCACCCATAATAAATGGTTTGTAGGACACAGATGAAATGGTGTCCGCTGATAATGTATGATATCATTTGATGTTCCATGCTTTTGTTGCAGCTGTTAAACCTGTCTAAGCATGAACAAGGGGATCAGTGATTTCAAAGCAGCCAGATCATTGTCTCCTTATACTAAGAGGTTAAACCAGTGCTTTCCCTCGAGCTATTATCCAGTCACAGCCACGTCAACAAGCTTATGTTTATGCTGTTACAACATCCCTTTATGCTTTCGGATGTAATCCTGTTAATGGCATAAGCTGATCTGTTTACTATTGTTGGTTAAGCGTTTGTGTGTGCCACTGAGTATTCATGGCATAGACGTAAATGCTCGGTTTGTGTTTTAGCAATATTATTTAGAGTTTGGCTAAGGCTGCACATGACCAACAATAATGACAGAACCTAAACTGTACTTTTCACTCTGAAAAATGTCATTACTATTATCATTATCGTAAGAAAGCTTGGGATTTTGTATTCACAACTAAGGAAAACGGACATGATCTGTATAATAAACAAATTATACAGAAGGGCCATTTACAAAAGTCAATGAATGCTTGTATTTTCTGTGTAGCAGGGTTTTAATGACCAGATCTGTTTCAGTGTATCAGAAATATTGAGAAACTTGTTATTGATCAAATTCATTCAACTTTACCTTTTCTGGTGTCACATGTACAGTATGGTGATAAAAAATCTAACAAAATGCTGCAAAAAATTCAAAACGGAGATATCTGCTTTTGCAAATGAACTCTTCAAATGTTGATTTTAAAATGTTAAAAAACTGGAGTTATCGTTCACATAAAAGCATATGAAGTTTATTACAAATATTTAGCGGCTAAATATTTAATATGGCTAAAAACTAGTTTTGCTAATTTTAAATTACATTACGAACATGGAGAAGAAGCAAAGTGGACAATACTTGCTAGTTCTCCACCAAAGTTCTATGTAACATTCAATTTATAATTATTATAGTCGTTTTAAAATTAAATTAAAATTGAAAACACAATTTCATCTTGACACAAAAACTGTCACATACAGACACCGCTGGAGTAAAATGTTTAACTAAGATTTATGCTGCGTTCCAGTTGTCCTCAGAGGTCGCAACTCCGAGCTGGGAAAGACGTTTCACAAACGAGTAATTTAAGAAAAAAATGGTAAAAATCAGCTATTTAGGCCACTAACTAACTTATTTTATAAACCTGAAGAGTGTGTTTGCGTGTATGACTTCATAAATAATGTTACAAATCATTTACAGAGCAGTTAGCTCTTGTTAGCCTGTGGTGGGCGTTAGCAACATTAGCATCACAGATAAAACAGTATTTAATAACTGCTGAGGCTCAACTGCTGCGCTGGAGCCGAGTGACAGACAGCGGGCGAGCAACAGAGGACAACTAAATATTGTAGTGGGGTGTTTTTATTTATATCTAACACTGTGCGCCGCCATTTTGTTTCCTCTAAGTCGGGCATGAGAGATCAAGGTTGGGAGATTACAAGGTTGGTGCGTGTTCTAGTTGAAATTTCCTGGTCAACTGGAACACAGCATAAGCATATCTGAAGAAGAAAAAATGCTTGGGAACTGTTTTTTCTTTTTAATAAAACAAAAAGGTGTATATTTGTGTTGCAACTTGAGAGTTAGTGGTTACCTCTCTTCATAAGGAGGAAAGGCTTCATTCTTTGGGCCTGCATGTCCATGGATTGGTCAGTTCCCTCCATCATCCTCACACAAACCTGAGATATAAACACAAAACGATACAAACACGTGAGTCTAAGCTTCCCGTAGCAAATGAAAATAAAAAGACAGACTCGTAAATGTCATTTTTACCAAGTGTGTCCCACCTGAGTCATTTTGTAAACTGCACACTGTTGCTGTTTGCCTCCGACTGTCTCATCTCCAGTAATTGACTTCAAACCCACATTAATGAATTCAATAAATAAATCGCTACAACAACTCATTCATTACAGACTTTTTAGGACAAAACAATCAATGTCCCTGTATGTCCTAATGCACCTCGGCGATCAATTTGAACTTCTTATGACAATTAACAAAGCTTTAGAGGCCGCTCAGAAACATGCTGACCCATCTATTACCGTCTCCATCAAACTGGCTGGCACTAATGGCAGCTCAGCTCAGCCCCGCCCCTTTCCTCCCCTCCTCCCCCCTCTCTCCCTGTTTATACCAAACTCAAACAGCACGTAGGCAAACTAACTTGTACACAACTGTAGGACGGCTTTGTGGAGCAAGATGAGGATCAATTCATATCAATTATACATGCTACACTGTGCTGAATGTATTCATTAGTTCACAGGTCCTGACAAGCCTCCTACATATTCATGCCAAATGACGTGTACATCTTTGTAAGCCGTGTTGACATCCAGAAATAAGAATAAGCAAAATGTGCACATATGTTAATGATCAATTATTTATAGTTAGATGGGATAATATATGGGAAATGTAATTAAAAAGCACAAAAACATTTAAAGTGAAGAGTTAAACAAGTAGACATTGGCAAGATTCAATCAAAAAAAAAGTATAATATCTGAATTTATTATTTATACATGTTACTTTCACTTTATGTTTATACTGCGGCCCTTCAAAATGTCTTTTTGACTGGCCTCTCTGTCCCAAAGCTTTGTGTTTCAGCGTTGCCCGAGCGCCCACCCCGGGGCCCTGAACCCATGTCAGAGGCAGCATGTCTGCGCCACAGTTCAGCCCCGAGCATGTCTGCTGCATAATTAGAGAAGTGAATCTAGCCACTCTCCGTTTGGTAGAACAAGCCCCTCTCCTCCCCTCCCTCGCCCGGTCCGCTGCTATACATGGCTTAACGCGAGCGTGTCATGACTATAACAAAGGTGAGCGGAAGATGGTAATTAAAAATTAAAGTGGACAAGAGGAGGCTGGATACACCTCTTTTAACAGCAGGCAATCGGAGAGAAAAGAGAGAGGGTGTGCAGGGACAAGCCAAATGAGGCAGAGCTGCTAATGCTATGCTACAGGCTCTGGGTGTCAGATTACTGTACTGTTTGTTTCCCTGCTTTTAACATAAATGCATTATCATATATTTTCACTAAGTTGTACTAAGTGGAAAGGAATGGGCAGATAAATGCAACATTACATGTTTTAACAGCCACAACAAACATGCGACAACATGGGTGTATTTTTTCTTGACAATATTGTTGCAATTATGGAGGAAAAATCTATGATTGCATTCAAATAATTTATCATTTTGTTTTAATTTGACCTAAAATACATAATAAATAATGTAAGGGTTTGTGATTAATGTATGATTTTTTTGTATGTCCAGTCAAAAGAAAAAGCCTATCGGTATATCAAATGATGGCCATTATAATATAATTTTATGCCATATTATGCGGATCACCAGCCATGAAATGCGTATGATGGTCGCATTTCACAGTGAAATTGGACTTTATTATCAATGCAATAAAAGGCTACTTATTGCAAATAATTATATTTGAGTGGTGAAGGATGCAGAAATGTCATCACATGTTAGCATTTGCATATTTTATTCGATGCTAAATCTAGTTTGCCAACTAAATTTACAAACAACAGTCTATTTGTGCTTGTGTGTGCAGAAAAGCAGCTTGTGAGCAGGCAGTGGAAGCGAGCTCTAACCTGGAAGTCTGTGCCAGCACACTAGAGTCTATTAAAGTGATCGCTGCAAGTAGTCCTAAATCATTCAAATCATGTAAACACTTTGTTGTTCATTGCCGCCTCCGTCCGGCCACCGGTGCTCTGTTTTAGAGAATTACCTAAACCATTTACATAGCAGCAGGTCACAGTTGGGACTATTGGATTTCATGTGGGCCCCCAAATATAATTTAGCTCTCTGTAGGTGCATAGGAGTGTTTTAGGAGTGATAACAACCTCTTGCATTTACATATACATTTACTTTGTCTCTTGTCACTACGTCTTAACCTCTCTGTCCCTGTTTGGAGCACAAATGAACCTGTCTCTGACGCCTTTCCTTCCCGCTATACACCTAACTCTCTTCTTCTTCTTCTCATCCTCCTGCCTTAAATTGCAAACCCCTATATTTTGTCCAGACCCCTCTGATGCAATTATGCGACCTCGATTGGCTTGACGTGGATGTGGGATTGGAGGTGGATAGAAGAAGAAAAAAGAAAAGAAAAAGAAAAAAACACACATACAAGTGCACACAAAGCGAGTGCCTTTTGTGTATCAAGAAAATAAAGGCTTGAAATTGCCTCAGACCACTGCTCTGTCTTCTCACTATCATGCACATCGCCTCTGCATCAAGTCGCACGCTCCCGGAGAGACAGCCAGGCTTCTCCGAGATGGGACAGGATAAGACCCGACAGTTTCTATTATCAATAACAAGATAAAATACAGAGGTCTTTTATCTCTTAAAATGTAAATTTATACAAGGCTCCATACCTCCAATGCTGTAAATATCTAACATCTCTTAAGACCACAGAACTAGACTCAATTGATTTTTCCTCCCCTCCTCCTGGCTGCAACCATCTGCAAAATCTCCCAAGTCTGGCATAATATCAATGATGAAATTAAAAATCCTCCATTTGGCTAATTCTTGAGGGAGATCACCCCAGTTCGAGCCGTTTACTCTTTAAATTATATGATTGATTTCCTTTACGGTTATTTGTTTATTTCAATGTTCATATCAGCGTTATCTAAATCATTTCTCAAGTTTATTGCATCGATTTGTTTTCAGGGACACTGGACCTTTATCCTCTGTTCCTTTCATTCGTTCTTTCTGTAACCTTGTCTTAACCATATCACTTTGCCTCTGCTCATTTACATGAAATAAGCTTAGTAAATGCATTGATTTCCTCCTTTACGCTTTGGTGCCCAGTCCCTAGTTATTTGTAATGAATGTGCTCGGTATTTCATGGTGCTAAAGCATAATCAGCTCATAGTGGACCAGAGATCGGACTCCATTTGCATTCCCTCATATTCCTGCAACACTGCACTTTTAGCAGGAGACAAGCTGCAAAGGGTTATAAGATGGGAAGTACAATGAGCCAGTGTCATAAATTGAGGTATACAGTTGTGCTCATAAGTTTACATTCCCTTTTAAGCTTATATACCCTTTGTATCTTTTGGGCGTTTTTCATAGAATATGAATGATAACGCAAAAATGTTTTTTTTCCACTCATGGTTAGTGGTTGTGCGAAGCCATTTGTTGCCAAAGAACTGAGTTTACTCTTTGGAAATCATAATGAAACAGAAACTACTCCTATGTCCCTGATTTAACATTTACATGACCTTCAACAGCTGCCAGGAAAATTGTTCAGGAGCAAAGCAAAACTCACTTCAGCTGAAATACAGGACTCTCTGATAGAATTGAACTTTGTGGAAAAAAATGATGTTTGTTTCAATATGTAAACTTGTGATCAGGGACATTTGGCTACCTTTTCTTCTTCATATTCTATGAAATGCATAAGTTTACATTGGTGGCACAATGTTTTTCTGGTAACAAATCAAAAAAATGATTATAGAGTCTGTTTCAAACTGTACATAGCCTAAATTGATTAATTTTCTTGTACAAATTCTTATTCATTTACATGTATTTGGGACAGTGCATGTAATGAACACACATACTGTACATGTAAGTTTCTATCAGTTTCCCCGCACTCACAAGCACGCTCTTAATTATCCAGGCCTAATGTACAAGTTTTTGTTGTAGTGGAAAGCAGAGCACCTGGGGAGAACAGTCAGCACAGAAAGACCCCAACAGGCCAGGGGATTGTACCCAGGACCTTTCTGATAAATGCTAGAGCAAGACCGCTAACTGTTGCAAAAACAGTATGCACTTTTGTTTTGTTTACAACTCCCTGGTTTATGTCAGAGCTTTGATTAATGCTTCTAGTTTTGGCTTTGGTATCTCAATATTTGAAAGTGGTTTTATAGGACGAATAAGAGAGGAATGGGTTCTGTGACTTGTCTATGAGGAGTACCTGTGCAAGTTTTACTCTATTTTGAATCTACTTGGCTGTTTACTCTGAATCTCCTTTATTATTTAATGCATCAACAGCACTCGACAGTAACTCATGTTTGACCACAACGCGCAATATCATGCGCTTTAACCAGTGACCCAAGAAGTGGGCCAATCAAAGTCCCTGTCCCGTTTATGGCTCTTTGATTTTTGCCTCCATGTCGTTGATCGTGTTGCAGCTTTTAGATAATACTAATAGATCACAGGCCAACGGGACGGGGCAGGATAATGGAGCTCTCATTGCGGGCTGATTAACTTGGCTGTAGGGTTTCCACCTCACCCCTTTCGGCATGATGGCCCTAATTAATAACGATTGCTCCCCAAAATGTGCAAATGGAACGATAAACGAAGGACCAACTAATTAACTGCAACCATTTCTACTAATCATTAGTTAACATCCCGTTTTGTCATCATTACACTGATGCGTGTGCAAGGGCAAGATAAAACAGGTCAGCCCTTTCTCGACTGGACCCACCATAAACCAGGGCGGCCATATTTCCCCCCTTTAAAACACTAACAAGTAATTAAAGGCGGGGATAAAGTCGGGAAGTTCGATCACTTAAATATTCCACTGTAAGCGTCGCCATTTGTCCGAAGTGACAAGGTTTGTTTGTTGTTAGTATGTTGCGTTTTGCTTATTGTCACTTACTCCCTTTGGTTGTATAACTTGATAATGTACAAATGTCCAACACGCATGATTTGTATACTTTTTCCTATCTAGTAAAGATTAGCTTGACTACTCGGACAGGGTTCGATAGCTCGAGGTATGTTTGAGCCGCGGAAGCAATCTACTGTGTTTGCTTTGCTGAAGACTGTCAACACAGCGTCTTCACATCCACAGAAGTCATTCATTTCCGTGACTTTTCGCCAGCGCACCAGTGTTTTTTTTATGACCATGCAATGCTGCGTCTCATTTGGAGGATGCTGGAGATGCAGTCTTCATACTCTCTGAATTTATGTGCTGTTTCCAGATGCTGAGGAATCGACAGAGCTCAATGATGAACAGGCAGCGTCAGCCCCACTGCCAATCAAAAAGTTAATAGTCTGTCCATCGTGAAGGGGAAATGAGCCCCTGGGCTTTAGCCGCACGTCTCTCACAACTCAAATCCGACGGCTTTTGACTCCTGTCTGCATGCGTTCAGCCGGTCCCTGTCAATTCTCATTGTCTTCCGCAGAACGTATATCCTCTTCAGCAATGTTTTGCAGTAGTAGTTTACATGTTCTTCCAGTCTCAAAATAAAATAATTTTAGATCTACAATCATTCAGCAGTTTATGCAGCAATTCCTTAAGTCAGTCTCATGCAGATATAAAGTTAGGAGGGGAGGCATAGAAAATTTGAGACTTTAAGGCAAGAAATTTGTCCTTTGTATTTGACCCATCCTTCAATATCACTGGAGCAGCCTGGGAAAAGCACTCAGGGTCATGTTCAGGTATAGCCAGCTGGAGGATGAGCGTACTGTGCATGTTTTGAGTTGATGGGGAAAAGACTCAGGTTCAGGAATCAGACCTAGAACCTTTTTTTGTGTTCCAGAAGCACCAACCACACCAGCCACTGTGCCAATATCAACATTTAAAATGAATAGCAACACCCACTCACATTGAGTAAAGTTCTCTATCTGCAGCATGATATATCGGACCATCCCCAGGGGTGCAAAATGTGGGGCCCGCCAAATTACACCCTCCAAGAGGTTTATTTGGCCTTCGAGATGGTTCTTATTTGTAAGAAATATCTCCTTTGATTCATTTATGACTGAATAGACTGTCAATCGTACCTAAGGGCACCAAAACAGCATATCCTACTGAATAACACAGTAATTAAATGATATTTAATCTTTGATCTCTTTGCATTTGGTCTTTCTGCATGCAAAACAGTGCTGCATTTGGCCCTTCACCCACAAATTTTGGCCTTCCAAAGCCTGTTTTGGCCTTAATGAAAAAACGTTTGGGCAGCTCTGGCGTATACAGTATCTTTGTATGAACATTACTGTCTCTTTTAATCTTCTTTGAATCAATTTGACCTATTTAATTATGTATTATTTGCTTATGTTATCCTTGTCTACTAATGCCCTCAACAATTGTAAATGCAAGTTTAGTGTTAAATTTAGATTTATGACCTCAATAAGAAGCACAACTGCCGCTTCCATTTCTTTGCCTTCAGCATTGTCTCCAGTGCTGTTTCTTATTGCACACCTTCATATGTGTATTTCCCGGCTCAAGGCAGTCTTTGTCAATGTTAAATTGGAAAGTAATCCTGTTATAACCTCACCTGGGTTATATGTGTGACTGGGTGATTAAAATTACCTCTGAAAATTCCAAAGGAGCCATTATTTATTGGTGCATGAAAGACACAAAGGAGAAAGCTGGCCTCTTATTGCTAATAATCCAAAACGCTTTAGAGAACACTATGTATGGTAATGAAAAAACTGTCGATAAGCCTTTGGAATGGCCTGATTTAGTAAAACTTTTATGAAGACAGTAAATTTCATGTCTTATTTGCTTGATCCTCCCAAAGACAGAGAACATGGGGAAATCAATAGTCCTCCTCGCTGGCACTGAATTTTGTCAACCTCTAATTATTATCTGGCTTGTGGCAATGATCAGATGGTAATTGCAAGACTTGAGCTTTAGATGGCAGAGACAAGCCCAACATCTCCTGAAAAGGATCTGGCTTGGTTAACTCTTCGGGGTCTAAGGGCATTTTTGTGTATTTCTTTAGTAGTACCTTTCCAACTTACAAAAGGCTATGATAAAGGCTTTGTATATTCTAACTCGCTTGATGAGTCACATTTGAAATACATGATATTTTAAACATGGCTACCTTGCAAGACTTCGTAGATAAACAAACATGGCTACCTCAGAGGACTTCGTAGATAAACAAACATGGCTACCTCGGAGGACTTCGTAGATATTGCTGGTCAGGTTGGTCCACAATGG
>OMNZ01073081.1:25433-47728 GCA_900303255.1 Lesueurigobius sanzi | reverse complement strand
AAGGGCATTTTTGTGTATTTCTTTAGTAGTACCTTTCCAACTTACAAAAGGCTATGATAAAGGCTTTGTATATTCTAACTCGCTTGATGAGTCACATTTGAAATACATGATATTTTAGTTCTGAACATGTTGATAACACTCTGCAAACAACAAGGTAAATATAGTAATAAGAGTAAAAATAAAACTTAAGTAATTTTCTTAAATTGTCCAGAATATACTCCACCTAAGTCTCATGAAAGCACCATTTTTGTTAGGTAAAAGAAGCTCATGGGTATAAGGGAAAATGTGCAAATATTAAGTGTTTTGGGGCTTCAACATATTATGAGCTAAATACATGTATGTTCTGTATAAGAAATTGTATTTCTACGCAAATTGTAATACTTTTATTGAGAATGGACCACAGGAAGAATAGTCTCTACTTTGATAAAGACTAATGGGGATCCTTAATTAAATAAGTAAATGTCAAGGTTACAACATGCCCATATTGCAATATATTCTGTCTGCCATAGTATCAGTGCAGGGCAACAATGAACGGCTGACACATGCGTTTGCCCGTGTGACCCGATCCAATAGGCTGCTTTAGTAGTCGTCAAAACGATGGAGGTTGTTCTGACTTCTTGTCAGAATACAATGGTAATGGTTGAGTAACTAGCAGGCGAGCACAATGTTGCTTCTAAGTGCTGCTGTAACCATCATCATTTGTTCATTTGCTGGGCACCCTATCCTCTATTTGAGAGAAAGGTGTTTTTATGTTTGAATCATGAAACTTATCCAATGTGTCCTCTGCTAATGGCTTCTGTGGTTAATGGATTTTATGCAGGTCATTTACAGCCAAACAAAAGAGCAGTGTGAAAAAACCCTGTGCCATTTACTACTATTGATATTTGAGGGACGGCCTCATAAAGCTCGATAATCCCCTTTGACCAAGACTTAAGTGCAGAAATCTATTATAATGGATACTGCTTAATCATAAACAATATGGTATTTAGATCAATTTAACAATGTTTAAACTTTTTAATATGAAAATTATAGCCGCTAAATATGTTTTTTTTGTTTCGTTGTTTAGAGACATTTAGACATAGAGAAATTGTTGAGATTTTGGGTGACACTGTCCGCTGTTCCATATGTAGGTACAGGTAACAAGAGAATATTTACACATGTAAGCACAGTGTAGTTACACAACGATATAACAAAAATGTATAAACAGTAAGAAAGTGGAACAAGGGAAATCGAGGGGAAATTACCCAATATGGAATGTGCAAAAACACTGTACCTAATGTGTAACTACCATAGATATATTAAACAGGAGATAGACAATGGCCACTTCGCCCCAGTAGTGGTAAATGTTCCACATCATAAGTGAGCTAAAAATGCATTTATACAAAAACAGTGTGGTTAAAAATATTATACCTTCCTCAGTGTTGTCATAAGGAAGACAGTTTTAGAAAAAAGAAAAGTCACAGGAGCCGGGTGTTTAAGCTGTTTTTGACACGTGTAAAGTCCACCAAGGATTCCATGTTATGAAGTTCTTTCTGGAGAACCCTAGTGGCTAAAGGATATCACAGCAATGTCAGCGCCCAACCATAAGGACCAAAGAGAAGGGCCATCCTCACCCATTGGTAACAATATGGGAGCGTGGGCTGTAATCTGAAGTGAAACGCTATTACCTGTAACTGCAAGAAACAAGAGTGAATAAAGAGTAACAATGTGGAACAAGGGGAAAATATCCATTATGTAATGTGCATACATCATAACTTAAGTGTAACATGTGCTTACAAAACTGAGGGCTGTAATCTAAAGTGTTAACAGATTTGGTGTTGTTTTTTTTCAATGAAATGTAACAAATGTCTCTACTACCAAGAAGTGCGACACAGGCTAAAAACTTGCATACTGTAACTCACACAGACTCTTTGTTTTGTCGCTGGAATATGTCTAGTTTAGTGATCTAAAACCCAACTGAATTCCACAGTGGTCACTCGTGTGTTTGGACAACACCGCTCAGCTGACATTGACATAAGCATCAGACAAAGTGGCTCTGATGGGTTGATGGGACAGCGGGAGGAGGGTGAGGGGTGACAAATAATGGGTGGAATTAGAAATTAATGATTTCTCCAGTATGTAAATGGCAATTAAAGGACAGGCAGCGCTGCAGGCTCTCGGGCCCATAACTGCCTCCATTTGTTTGGATAAGGCCATGGCACATGCTCACACTGCAGCCTCCTAATGCATATTGAGGCCGTGACACGCTCCTATATGGACATAAAAGAAAATAAATCCACAACGCCTTGGACCACATCAAATCAATCGGCCATGATGGCATGCTGGATCATTATGTGCTGCTTTGGTTTGTTTAAATGAAGAGTGATTGTGTCTGCCATATTGAGTTGGATTAGGCACTTTGAAAACTGTTGCCTGCAGTGTTCAGAGATACATCTACAGTAAAGCAAAACCAAAAATGGGCTATTTTGAAATCGAATCAATGCTCAACTTTCATTAGTGAGGTCACTATGTACAGTATATTGCCTAATTGGCAAGGGTCAACAAGGCATAATGGAGAAGCAGCAAGATTTAGGGCTGTGAAGTGTTGGGTCAATCATCTGCATGAGCACGTTTATCACAGTTGTGCAGTAGTTTGCAATTTTGGCTTGACGGTTCGTTTTCCTGAAAAGCCTGAGCTTGGAAAAGGCATATTGACTGAAGTTGACGTGTCTGCTGGAGATGAATGTTAGGGGTCAGTCACCTGTCATGGAAAAGACAATAGGCAGAAGAAAATCCTGAAAACTAAAAATAAACATAACAAATGCAGAAAATATAGCACATCATGAATGACATCGTAATCAGTAGTCCTACAACAAAAAACATTTGAAAATATTTGGCTTTTCAAGTACCCCAGAACAAAGGCAGGTCCTCTATTGACGTCTTTCCATGTAGCGCGCTTCTATCCAGCCCAGGGCGCAATCCTCACATTCACCCATACGTATCTACCCTACCCTGGAGGTCTTGCTTTTCATCATGACCGGTGGGCTACTCTTTAGGGGGCGGGGTTCATCGGCCTTGGCTCCTCAGGAGAAGAGCAACGCAAAGTAATAATGGAAGCAAGGAAGGCACGGTTAGAGCAGTGTGGATAAATACTGCCTTTTGGACTTTATTAAATTATTCTGAAGCTCCAAGACAAAAACTAGAGGAAAGAAGCTGCTAAGAAACAAACTATTGTATGAAACTATGTGCTAATATTATGCTAACAGCAGCTTAAGTTGTGCTACAGCGGCTATTGCCATCGATCGGCAAGATCACTGTTTACAACCGCAGTATAATGTTGTAAAATAATAATCTGGTAGGACGAGCCTGTTATTGAAAGGGCTGTCTTCTCTGACAAATCAGAGGCGAGCAGTCTGTTCACGTCATGCTAGTCCAAGGC
The DNA here is from genome assembly GCA_900303255.1 of Lesueurigobius sanzi. Lineage (NCBI taxonomy): Eukaryota > Metazoa > Chordata > Actinopteri > Gobiiformes > Gobiidae > Lesueurigobius > Lesueurigobius sanzi. The sequence goes on along the minus strand of OMNZ01073081.1, from coordinate 44,310 downwards.
TAGCTTGCTTTGACCCAAGGTTGAAGAAGTTCCAAAAACTTGTGCCTGGCTCACCCAGTTTGATCTACATCTGGCATGTGGAAACAAAAGACAAAAAAAACAAAACAAAAGGGGGGATCAGGCACTGGGCTCGGTCAGAACTGCCAGTGGAAAACCCCCATAAGAGGACTACACCAGACCTAAACTCAGGCTAAGCCAGGTCTGTAATACACATGACCGAAGATGTTCTAAGACAGGGGTAACTTGAATGCCCCATTGGAGCGTCAGTGGTTGTCTTGTAACTGGAGGGTTAGCGGTTCGAATCCCGCAGGTGAGCGGTGTCGGAGCGTCCTTGGGCAAGACACTTCACCCACTTTGCCTCCAGTGTCTGCGTACATTGGTGTATGAATGAGAGTGTGAATGGCTGAGTGGTTCCTTGATGTGCAGCACTATCTCCCTTGAGTGTGAAAGTACTTGTGTTAAGTGAATTTTATGAATGCTGATAAATTGCACCTTTTAATTTGTTTGTAGTATGATCAAGTTTGGTGCGTACTTTAACCTTCACATTTCAATGGCAAATATTTACCACACACATGCATGCTCTTGAGCTCACCTCCATTAGGAGCTGATCATCACTCATCATATCGCAGTGCCAGGGCTTTGAAATGACACGGTGCTAATGAATCCATCACACTGGTTAAATGAGATGATGTATGATAGCCATTTGTTTTCTTTGATCCGTCTGCTATTAGCACTGTGTAACTGTATGACTAATTAGTACGAGAACACTTGTGAAATAATTGGCTGTAATTAATCTGTCAGCCGAGTGAAAAAATGACTGCGTGTGACAGTTATGACAAATCAGCATGTTGATACAATTATGTGTATTATGTAATGATGGAGCGCTCAGTGTAATGAACCCCCGCATGTCGGATGTGCTGTAAATCCAATTTCCCCAGATTACTCCTGGCTCATTTTCCCCGTTTCTCTTTTGCTCAATGGGTTGCGTTCACAACGTTCTAGATTTATTCTATGTTATTATTTCAGATGGAGGGCAGGGGCCTCTTTAACTCTATGGTCAATGGGTTGCGTTCATGTTACAGAATTGTATTTCAGTTGGAGGGCAGGTGGCAATGCAACTCTATGGGAGAGGAATCGAGCTGACACCTTATCATGGTGGAGGAGTTTGAGCATCTGAATGATCGAGCTCTGTTGTCTGGGGCTTGGTGCTCCTGGTAGGGTCTGCCATGGCAAACAGGTCCTAGGTGACGGGTCAGACCAAGAGTGGATCAGAAGCCCCTAGCGATAAGAGGGCATCAAGGCCGGTTACGTCGCGCAGAGGTGAAGGCTCGGCGTGGGACCGTCCTCCCGTGGACCCACCACCTGCAGGAGGAGCCATAAGGGACTGGTGCAATGTGATCCGGGCAGCTTGGACCCGGCAACGGATAAGCGGAAGAAGATGGATGGATGGATTATTTGATAGTGATTGGATTCACAAATCTGCCATATTGTTCTTATGGCTTAAAGTCCTTTCTACTGGCCAACATCACACCCATGATCTTGAATATTGTCACCACTTTTGGACACCTTTATGACAAAATAGTTAGACCTTAGTTTATATGTCCTGACATTGAACTTTGTGACAGATGTAGTTTTATGTGGATTTTCAGCTCCCCTCCTCCTCAATTTTAAACCATAGATACATTCAGCAACGTGCCATACTAGGGGGCGTGGCCTAGTGAAGGGGAAGGACGCTTGTTATGGGAATCACAATTTGTCCCTCTTTTTGGGTATTGTTTGGCAGACTAAAAGCATATTTAACGCACACAAATAAAGTCAAGTCAAAATTGGGTCCTTACGAATGTTTTGACAGAGTCTAATTAAATTGAGCAGATTGTCCAGTAGAAGTGAGAAACCGGCGTTCAAAGTTAGCAGCTATTATGTAGCATGAAGCTAATGTTAGCATTATGGTGAATTGGGTCGTAAAACCCCTTTGTTCCTCTTCATCTGTAATTCAGCATTTGCTAAAGTAGTTGTAGAGCAGTTGGAAAGTTAAGCTATTTTCGTGTTGTTTTCTCCTCACTGCAGCTTCCAACATGACCATTATGGGCGTCTGTATAGCCTCTTTAGAATGTTGTGATGTCACGCGAACGCAACCTATTCACTGAAAATCTAAATTTGTTAAGGATTAATAATGCCACCGCCTTTTAATAGTAAAATTTAAAAAAAGCCAAAAGAAAGGTCAAAACATCTGTTGCGACGGCTGTAAGGCAAATTTGACCATTGTCCACTTCAATATTAAACTGACTCATTAAGGCTAAGCTGTCACATGAACTCAACCTATTTCAACAAGGCAGGCAGCCCTCTTTGTGTATTGGATGAGCTGCTATCTTTTTTTTTCCACAGCAGTTTCTATAGTAACTGTGTCAAGTGATTGAGGTCAGAGGTCAAACTGACCAATAGTGAGAAAATTACATTTCTCTGAATGATTCCCCCTGAGCAGCTATTGAAATGGAGCTCGGCCTCTGATGGATACATCTTGTCATTCACAGTTAAGAAGGCAGGAGGGGAAAGTACAAACATGACACTGGGGGCTCTGCTTCCTCAAACAAAGAGGCGAGTGGATGAATAAACACACAAACATGCAATGGCCAGACAGTAAATACTGCAGTTTCTTAGTCTTTTATAATGTGCTTAATTGACCAAAACTGTAGTGGGCAGTAGGGCAGGGCGACTTGATCTAAAATTGATAAGAAATAAATATAACAATATATTTGACGATATAATTGACAACGGATAAAATAGTTCAAAATCCCAGCTTTTCCGCCTATTGTGAATTTTTCTTGCTAATTTTCTTGCCAATTTGATCTACTCAAGCAACATACATCCTTCAATTCATTTCACGTTTACAGCACCTGCCCCTAAAGCCTCCACAGTCAGTGTCTATGCTGCACTGAGTGGAGCTGAGCGTAGCATTAGCTGTGACCTCCGTCTGCCGCTGGTCCAGACTTCAGACAAAATGCAGTACACATGCTAATTATATCACATCCACAATGATATAAAAAATGATGACGACATCCAAAAGTCATACCCCGATATCGATATACGATACGATATGGCTCAGTCCTAGTGGGCAATATATCGTCGACAAGATACAAATTCATAATATCAAGTATATCTTCAAAGTAAAGAAAAAGCTGCAAAAACTGCTGCTAAAGAAATATTTAAAAAAATATACTTGATCAAAAAAATAAATTTTCTGAGCCAATTATATTTTTGACAACACAGCAATCTAAATTCATGCACTCATCAACACACTTTTTGATGGTTTTCTTGATCATCGTTATCGACAAAGCCCCCCAAAATATCGAGATGCTGCGCACATTTTTGTTCATACCGCCCACCCCTATATGCAACGTCACATGCCTTCAACGGTTCCCCTACAGACTTTACACAGGGGGCATCTCCAAACACAAACACCAAAGTCTCTAACGAACTCTGCGCTGAAGGTCAGTGAGTGTCTGAACCAGAGCGCGGACAATCCCTCAGCAGAGTTCAAGTGCTGCCCTCCTCGGTCCACCCCCTGCCGTCCTGGGAGACCGGGGCAGCATCGGGCCGGCAACGCGGGGAGCGCGCAGATAAAACGCCGCGCATTGTGATTTATTGCTTATTGTGTAGCACAGACTTGGGGAAGAAAAGCAGATAGAAGAAAATCCATTGCAAATTGAATTGTCTTTCTTTGAGCGCTTCAAAAACATACGAATCCTATGACAGCGGCCATAAATGACGAGGGTCCATCCAATAATCCACGGCGCCCGACCTGTCTGGACGCCTGATAAGCCGTCACTAAAGGCGCGGTCGATGCTAACTATTCATTTCTGAAATTATCTCCGCATTGATCCAGGGACAAGTGGCAGCGGGGCAGGGGCACACTGGCCTTAATACAATAATTATATAAAGGGTTACAAGCTCATCCTCTCGGCCAATAAAGGCTGTCAGCGGCACCAGGAACGGTGCAACCCCATAATCCATCAGCACATTGACCCCTGACCCCCGGGCTTACCGCCATTCAACCAGCCTCCATAAAAGTTGCTTACGAAAGGAAACAATTGCCGGATGTGCCTCATTGGGCAGAGGTGGGGCACCAGCTCCGATGCGATGATATGTCGTCAGCTGACCTCTGATTCAGCCCAGTTTGTCCCAGACTTTAGGAGTGCGCTGATTTTGATAAGGACAGCTACATTTTTGTTACATTATTCATTGTCTTCTGCCGCCTTAAGATCCCTCGTTTTAATCTGAGGAATTATCAAAATAAAATGAATATTCAAGCCGCCTGCCATGGCTGAACCAGGCTCAGAAACCAGTCGCATAGAAAATAAATAAAAAACATGCCATCTGTCCATATCAGAAAATAGGACAGTGTAACAATGTGGGATTCCAAGGACTTGAAATGAAATCTGTTAATTACTGAAATGATCGAGCATAAAACGCAAGATTAAATACAATGATATTTATTTTATAATTGTTTATTAACATTTTAGGTATGAACCATGTACTGTAAGTCACACTTACATCAATATTGGTCTTTCAAAGTTTGAGAAGTCACGATGAAGTAGGTATATTTTTACTCCTCTGGACAGTATTATGTACAGTAAAAGTTTGTTTTAGTATCGCCAATGGCATGCTGGGTAATCGGGAGAGTTGTTTCGTGGTGGGCTGCCACACTTTTGGGCAGGCAGAAAGAAATGATGAATAAATAAATAAATAAAATACATGAACGAAGGACTCTCACAGCTGTATTAATAGGACTACGGCTTTAACTGGGCTGCAGCAGGAGCCTGAGCTGCTGTTGTTGACAGGAATAAAATCAGCCAAAATAAATATATCAAATAATGGTATATCAGAAAGAACCTTTCGTTCATTGTATTAGGGAGATACCGTGTAACTTTGACAGCAAGGCAAAAAAAAGTGGATAAATAAGATATATTTCATTTGCATAACTCATTTTGTTGACTGTAGAGATGCATCAGGCCCAGATTATGTGCGTTATACTGTACATGAGAACTGTGACATTAAGTGGGACAAATCAACCTTTGGCTTCATAACCTAAGTCCTTAAGAGACCAGCTAAAGCTCCGACTGTTGGGGGATGGTCTAAATGATAAAACTCCTGGGCCGAAATTAGACCTCTCTATCTAATTATTAAATACTGTTTGTGATCGTAAGATTGCACACTCTCAGCCCACAGCAAGAAGGTCCTGGGTTCTGTCCATATTTTTACAAGCCAATACAAGTAAGAGTGCTTGTATATGAGTTTGCTGATACCGACAACCAAGAACAAGGCCTTTTTTTCAAATACATACAGGCTGTTCAGAGCTGGTGGGGTTATCAGTACTTTAAGTTTTAAGAATAAAATGTGATTATTTTTTTTGTTCTGTCACAATTATTAACGGAAAAAATATATTATTAAATGTAGTACTTAACATAGTTGAGCATAATGCTTTCTTCCAATAAACTTTAAAATCCTTCATGTTTGGTGGATCTCTCAGCCAGGGCGGGCTGGACCTACACTACATGCCCACAGTTATCTTAATAGACTAATTGATCAGCTATTGAAGAGGTGCGTTCCTCTGAGCACCAGCGAGACAGGCAGGCTCCCATCAGACAGGCATGTGTTATCAAACTGGGGAGTCAATTAAAGACAGAAGAGAGACAGAGACAGACAGGACAGAGGAGAGGGGACAGTATGGGACTGGCTCCAGGCTGGTTCTCGCTGGGTGTCTCAGACTTGTTGGAGGAGCAGACATAAAGGAGTCTATGGGAAAGAGCAGGAGGATGCAGTGTAACACTGTCTGTGTGACATGAGAGATCAGCTCAGTCTGCACCAAGCGCACCATTGATCTCATATTAGAGACAGTTTGTGAGAGTACAAGTAGTACTGGCCTTGTTCAAATTCTTTACAGCTTTTTCTTCAACAAAAGTCACATTAAGCAGTAGAAATGATAAGTTTAAGGGCCAATGATTTCATTGTCAATTCAATTTACAAATAGGCATTTTAACTTCACAACTGTTCATAAAATGATTTGGTACATGCAGTTCCCTGAAATTACATATATATTTTTCTTAAGGCATAGTGTGAATTTCCAAGTCACATAGTACCATTTATTTAATTGTTCATAGCCAATCATTTTATAAAATCTAATTACTCAGTAATTGAGCTACAGTGCAGGGGGGTCCAAGATAATTTGCACCCATTTCTCTAATTTCTCACTATACTTGTTGTAAATTCTCTACACGATCTGTCTTTTTTGATGATAGAGTATAATTTTCATTCTAAGTTTTGTTTCATTTCAAACAAATCTGAAAACGCTAAATAGATGTTCTCATTTAGAATAATATGACCTCTTAAACTGTTAAAGTACATAGCAAGCAGACAGCTTCTGTTCAGCGGCGTGTTTGTGGGTAAATCAAACAAGTTAATTGGTTTCTTTGAGTTGTTTTTGCTATTTTTATCTTGGTGGCTTTTGATCAAAGTTTTATTCTCTACATGCAAAACATGTGTCGTAAAGGGAATTTCAAACTTAAATCACAAATTGCCTGAAATAATGTCACAAGGACCTGCAGAACACGTCAACAACTAGGATAAAGATAAATCTAATAGATGAGAAGAAGAGCTGCAGAAACCGTCTTTAGGTTGAAATGGCACAGGGTTAGCAATTACTTTTTCACACATATAGAGCCCTTGTAACTTTTCATCTGTTATCTCCAGGATTCGCAACATTAAAGCCCACTCTAGAGGGCGAAGATTTCCTTAATGTGTATTCTAAATGCACTTGTAATTGCATTAGTGATCATTTTAGATACAACGACTAAATAGCTCTTTTCACAAAGAGGATGTAATAAATATTGAAGGGACGCACCAAGGCTTTATCCACCATTTTACTTAATTGCTTGAGAGCGAGTGACAATGGTGGGTTACTGGACTGTGGAGGACGAGCGTCTCAGCACAAGACAAACAGACGATGTATCTATTATCTGAGCCGCGCTGGGGTCGCCGACCTACGACAAGACAGAGACCAGAGACATTAGAGATCATGTGCAATTTAATCTTCCACACAAAATAAAAGGAGGAGGACGGAGGGAGAGGCAGCACCACAAAAGGACTGAAGAAAAGACGGGACGACTTGGACAGGACTGTCCCTAAAGGATCCACTCAACGGCCCTCACTCCTCTGACACTTGTATTAATGGTATTTTGGCCTGAGACTGTAGATGCTGAAAGGTGATTGTAGAGAAGCAGCTGTGTCTTACTTCTTCTTTCTCATACTTTCCTTGTGTCTCTTTCACTGACTCCTCGATCCTTCCTGCGTCCGTGCTCCCCGCACACACTGTGGACCTCTCTGTTCTCCATCCATTCGTTCAGTCATTACTGGTCAGTGTCAGTGCTTGAAAACTGTTGTGCTTGCCGAGCCGGTGTCATCACAAGTGGAATTAGCCATTTTCCCTGTACCTGATTGCAACAAGCCGACTCATTCCCACACGCCCATACACTCCATCAAGAGCAGACTGAGAAGAGCTCCACTGTCTTCTATTAAAGCATGATATAACAGTACTTCACCAGTGTGGGGCAAAGTACTCTGAGTTACAGTGTGAAGGTAGTAAAACTTTAGGCAGGGCAAAGTAAAAATGTATCACCTTTCACAATCAGGCCAAGGAAATCTGGACCAGTTTATTATCAAGAAACTTTTCTTTTGTACTTTTTCATCCTTACAGTTACTGTATGTTATGTACAATACAATATGACGACTATATGGACATTTTGTCTCATGATGATTATCTTGAACAAAATGATTGCGATTCACAGTATTATCATGATAATTATTGCAAAATTTCTGGTGAATTGAGTTTTGCTTCCGCTGAGGAAGGACTGACAGTGTGGCGTGTGCACACATTGTTTAGCCATATGCCCTGGGGCCGTGGTTTTCAGACTTAATCCTCATAAGCAATGATTATCAATATTATTGTTTAATGTCTCAGTCCTAGTATTGTCAGCCAAATATACTAAAACTGCTTTTATACATCATACAGTATTTAAAATTAAGCTGTCGATTTGATATTGATTATTTGTGCCTAATCAGCATAAAGCAAAACAAACACAATTTGACAGTGGGTTGTCCTGTAGGAACATACAATTGTAGGTATATCTAGGGTGACCTTATGCCCCCCCCATCTTTCCTGACAAAACCCAGGAGGAGTAATTGCAGAGCTGATAAAGTGGAAACAAAATGTTTATCTTTTTCTTGCCCACAATCGTGTCCTCCTTATTTAAAGTCCAAGACAACTGCTTTGCGTGAATTTACAATGAACATGCCTTAAGAGTTCAGACCAAGGGTGTATCATTGCTCTGATATGAAGTTATGACTAAGCAGCTTTAATGTTAATCCCTGTTGGGTACACTTAAATAACAATCAGTCATCATCAGGTAGGTCACATGCAGATATGTATGCCAGATTTGTCCTGATCTCAGGGATCACATGCAAAACAGTCCACTTCAAATAAAAACAGCTTACAATGAGAGATCCCTCACAGATGAAAAAAAATAATAATCACAAGGGATTACATCTAAAATCTTAATATGTTTTATCTAGGCCTTGACTAATCTTTTGTCTGATCTGGCCATTCTTGAGACGTTTTTCAGAAAATCATGAAGATGCAGGAGTAATATAAATCTTCCCTTTTATTAATTTACATGTCGGAGATTACAAGATTTACAGATTTGCAGATTTTATTCAACCCTTTACTTGCGCCGCTGTAGGTGGCCTTGACATTCAAGACAAAATGAGAACTTTAAATAACAATTACCACGGGATCAGCTTTCCTTTTTTAACGCCCATTGCTTTGTAAAACTGTAACGGTCATACGACCTGTCACAAGGGAGAGGAAAAACAAGCATACAAGGCTCCCACAGTTAATGTATCATCATCTGAGTGGGCTGAATTGGAGTTATTAGAGTATTTCACTTCATTGCATGACCTCCTGTTCCTCCTCAGATCATGAATCCTATTCATTACCCAGTCCTTCTGGAGTGCCTGCCTTTATAATATTACTCCATTTATATTCTGAAGCGGGCTCCTGGGAGAGCGATCAGCGCTCCGAAACAGCGACCCCCTATAACCCAATCACAATATTTAAAGGGCAGCAAAGAGCTTTTTAATGCGCGTCGTAGATAACCATTTAGAGTGGATTGCTTTGGTTTAATATGACCTTAACAGGCTGGCAGTCACATGTGAAGAATGAATAAGCTAATAGAAGAGACGACAGGGAGAAAGAATGAAATCAAAAAGCTGAATATGAGAGATTTGTTTCAATGCGCGCTGGCCTCTTGACGGCTGCTGAGAGGAGCATGATAGAGAATCACAGGCGTGTGAATCAAACAGGACAGCCCATGAATGAAGCGACTGCTTGCATTTCTCTTTCCCCCTTTGCCGGAGTATGAACTGCTTTATCATGATAAAAGACAAGACAGGTATAAATGACACATTTACATTCGCCCATCAAAGGGAAACTTGTCTCAATCTGGATGAAAGCAGTAAAGCTCTGGTCTGTTCAGTGTGTTGTGAGCGGCGCTGAGACACTTACAGGCTGACACAATGGCAAGTACAATGTTTGTTTGGATTGACCAAAATGTCATTGTGGAATGGCTTTATTTGCACTTTGGTTTATGGATATTATTTAGTTATATGGGATCAGCAGAATGTGCAGTCTCAGGACATTTACATGTAACCAATTACATGCTCATTTGTACATAAACTCAGATGACCTTGACAATTACCCAAGAAAATGTTGAAGTATTCATTAGTTTCATAATTTGAACGTTGTGTAAAATGGTCAAATCATGATATTGTTGTTGCTCTCATTGTGTCCAATTTGTACTTCCACAAAGATTATTGACTGAAAAAGTTTCAGGAATGTGCAATATGCTTTTTCTCCGCTGCTACCTCTAAACTTAATGTTAAGGCATTCTCCTGTTTGGAAATTGTAAATAAAATCAGAATTGAGTGTTGCTTAGCATTTCTTATACTTATGATACATGGCAAATTGACTTGCTATATAAAATAGATACCGTATTTTCCGGACTATAAGTAACACTTTTTCTCATAGTTTGGCTGGTGCGACTTGTATATTATATGTTTATATATATACATTAGCATACTGTTCACCTATTCAGTCTGAATTTCTCTATTCTATTATTATTATAACTTGGCTTTCAAGATGAAATGTTCTTGGTCTCAGATTTTGTAAAATAAATTTCCCCTAAAAATGCGACTTATACTCCAGAGCGACATTGTTTATTTCTTCTTCATTATGCATTTTTGGCTGGTGCGACCTATACTCCGGAGCGACTTGTAGTCCGGAAAATATGGCAGCTGTAGCTACATTTGTGAACTTGCAGAATATGAATGTGGTTGACCACAGGGAAACAACACACTCTCAAAGTGTGATGCGTACAAGGCTCAATAATTCTTCCCCCTCTTTGATTGATACACAGAATCCGCTGGCTGGTCAAAACCTCTGAAAAAGAATTTAGCTTTTAGTCAATCCAGCTCCCTTTTGGATTTTTTAATTAGTAAATGAGCTGCCATTATGGAGGAATGATTGATGCCAGGCAGTAAAGCTTGGGCCTTACAGCGTGAGTGAATGACTGCCAGTGCTGTGTATACATAAGCATGAGAATAATGCACATGATATATAAAAGCAATTTGAAAATGAGCCAGCAAATGAGCTACGGCCATTACATTAGTGTTTTAGAGAGTGGGGTTACTGCGTCAAACCAGTATTAATCTGTAATTGGACATATTATGTACTCGTAGCTTGTCAAAAACACGAGCGTTTGATTTAAGCGATCTGCCGAGTGACTTTTGCCGATGTCAAAACGCTTTGCGCTGATGTATTTTTAACGGTGCGCTTGTAGAATATATTAAGTGTGGCTACGCAATAATAATCTTTAAATTGTTTTCTATTCATTGTGCCAAAAGCATATCAGAACAGGGATTAAAAATAAGGGGAGGGATAAAGCCAATGCTGGTTGGTGTGTGGGCGGAGACTGATGCTAGGCCAAAACTCTTGGTAAGTTAAGCCAGTAAATCAACTTTTGTGGTTATTTCAATTTTATACTATACTATACAGTATATACAGTATATTAAAGTGGAGCCTTAAAACTTACAATGATTAAGGTAAGACGGTTTATCAAACTTTTAGAAAAAAAAGACAAAGATTCAGGCTCACATTGGGAACGATAAATGTGCAAACCACCTCTTCAATTCTGGTTTGTAGTTGTGAACCAGTGCTTATAGGGATTGATAACCTTATATTGGTCTTCAATTGGTCACCGAAGAGCCGGTATAAATCATCCAATGGAAATACAAAGTGCATGATGAATGCTTATAGCGGCCTAATGATGAAAACAATTATTTGGGCCTTTAACTTTTTATCTGTGTGCAAAATGGAGCCATTTTGAAGACAGAAATGGTGAGAAATAACGGTAAGTGGCCGTGAAACGCTGCCGTTCACACTTTCCCAGATTAACGTCATTTGTATCAGTTTAGCGCCAGAGGGGCCCAAGTCGATGATGGAGGGGATCTGAATCGGCCCAAGCTTGGGAGTGTAGTGGTGGAAAGGCGAGGAGAAAGAGAGCGACGGTGGATGTTAGAGAATTTGTCCGTACACGCCAATCCTCTCTTGGCGTGAGACTGTCGAACTGGAGCCTTACTGGTGGTAGCTAAGAAGTGGTTGTCAGAGAATTGAGAGTATTTGTCCTTAACTTACATACCAATTCTCTCATGGCATAATGTTGTCTCTCCCTTTGCGTAGCATTACTCCGACTGGAGTCGTTTTGTCATTCTTGGTGATGCACGCCTCAATGTACCCAAACCTCTTCTTGTGGAACCATAGTCAGACTTGGACATTCAATGTTCATACGTTGGCTGTTCAATTGCCAGTTTCTGAATTCATTCGGTTGCCATGGTTTCCAGGCGCATTCGGCAGTTACAATACAGGAAGGTAGGACAAATCCAGGCTACGCTGCTAACAATGTGAACGGCTGCAAAGAAAAGTAAACTTACCTCACATTATAGCTTTTGCGGTGAGATCAGTTTTTGTGCTGTATCCCTTTCCTTTTTCTGCCGTTCACATTGTTAGCAGCACTTTAATCCAAAACTATGCATCTGTAGACTGGATTTGTCCAACCTTCCTGTATTGCAACTGCCGAATGCGCCTGGAAACCATGGCGCCCAAGTTAATTCAGAAGCTGGCAATTGTCTCCAGGCCTGCGTTGATGGCAATAAACGTCTCCTGCGTTAGAGACATCCAGATCATGGTCCACAGCCGTTTTCTTTCGCTTCTCCCTTTAGACTAGCAGATATTTCTGCAACAGCGAAGTGCGCGGCGGTGGGTATAAGGGGGGTGTCTGTCATGTGAGCCCGAGAAGAGGATCCAAAAGGGCAGAGGTGAAGCTAAAGCAACAGAAAGAGGGGGGCGCTACATTTCCTCTGGCCACCCTTAAATAATGTCCACGGGCCCAAGTTATTAACCTCTTTAAAGCTTACAGAGCGGAGTCGCACAAGCCTCCATCAGGGCCTGTTGTGGTCAGGAGGACAGATAGTGCAGATAATACGAGCGCACGTGAAGGGAAGAATGCACCGGCGCATCCGGGGATGAGAGCCAAATAAAGCAGGAATATCGCAGGCACACATGCCGCCGAGTTTTGAGACTTTTTGTTGGTAAACCGCGCGTATGACGGTGTTATGGTCGCCTATAGCATCTCGGGGGCTCGGGAGAGATGTTGCCACGCGCTCTGAGGGGTGTTATGGAGGCTAAGGATGCTGGTTCACAGAGGGTTCACCCATTACCCAGGCCCTGCAGCCAGCTGGGGGGCTAACCAGGATGATCACAGCCCTGCACAGGCACCAATGATTTTCACATCAAGCCGTCTGATGTACAGCTCCAGCGTCTACCAATCGCTCTCACATATCGATTCCCCCCTAAATGAGCCTTCCCCGCTTTGTACCATGAGCAATAATTAAAAAAGCAGCGCATTGATTTTAACTAATATTATGAGAGATCAGGATGTGCACATGCTTACAAAACAGCTAAGGGGCTTCTGGCCGCCATCAGCAGCAGCAGCGGAGGGGAAAAGGGAGAAAAAGAGAGGAAACGGCTGATTAAATTCAGGCAACAAAAGGACATGGGCGGACAAAAATCAGCCACCGCAAAAAAACTCCGCTTTCTGGGGGACACACTTGGGGGTAAGGGGGAGATTGCACTGTGTAAAATGCTCTGTGTCCAAGTCAGACATATCCAAGTGTTTGACAGTGTTTGTACAGAATATCCAAACCTGATGTTTTAATCGTTGGTGAGGTGTAGGTGAATGGGGGAAACGTTTAAATTGAGTAATATCAATATGAAACTTACGTAAAAGGTGAGAAAAAATGTGTTGCAAGTTTGCTGTCAGTCCATGTTTTCGTAAATAAGCCATTTATGCGTTAAAATTGCCTATATTTTCAGCAATGGAATCTGAATAATGGACAGAGCCAGGTTTAAATTGAAGGTTTTATTTTGTTGGATTTTAGATTTCTTGTTTAGGTTTTGAATAAACTAGTTATTAGAGGATAGTTCTGTGTTTTATGTGGTTCAAAAGTCAATAAATCAGGTTAGGAATTAAGAAATTGAAAAATCCAATCTATTGTTAAGTCCAAGACTGTAAAGTTTGAGATGTTGTTGCAAGAGTGTAAGAAAAATGCATTTTGAGAAAGCGGCCTTTGAAGTTACAATTTCCTGTGTAAATCCATGGAGAAACATTGAATCGATGCAATAACTAAACACCTTATTGTTAAGATGTGTCAATTTATTTGTTTCCAGGTGAAAGTTTACATGTTAAAGGATAAAACTAGCATCAAGATCCAAAATCATTTGCCTGTAGTGCCCCCCTGACTGAATGTTTACTGAGACCTTCTTATACTGTATTGTATTAATCATAATTCACCACATTTTATTTCAGGTTGCAAGAGATGCCATGGTAACAAGCTGATAAAAATAATAATTATTATATAATGCATAAGACATAATCATATTTGTTTTATTGGAAAAACAAAAATATAACTTGATTAATGTATGCAAAATATAAAATATATGGGCAGAAATTACATGTTTATTTTATTCATTGTGTTGGGGGAAGTGTTTAAGGCCTTTACTCCACCTTTAGGCTTTGTTTGGCTTCAGACTCACCCACATTCATTATTTCAACTGATGGGAATGTACAGCTCATCAAAATAGGTCCGCCCAATCCCAAATGGTGTGAGAAATATTACATTTATAATCATACACGTTAAAGAAGCAGAAAAAGTTAAAAAGTTTGAGTCTATATTTTGAAATGGCTTCATTTTTATTACACAGGTTCAGTGTGAAAAGGGAGACTAATTATTCTCAATGACAAAGAACAAGTACATCGTCCTATAGACATCAAGTGCCCTCTTTGGACCACTCCCCTCTCCGTGTGCCCTCTGTTTCACTGTGCCTCTGAGGCCAGCTCTGAAAATGCAAATGCAACACTTATGACATTTAAGGCTCGGACCGGCGAGCCTCGGCATATGCTGCGCCCACTGCGGCCACTTTTAACCTGACAAGCCCAGCAGTGTGTCGCTGCCGGGGAGGGGGCGGGAGGGGGGGGCACGGGTGGGATTCCCTCAACACTCTGCAGACTACGGTAGCCCCCGGTGGACGCCAGTCTGCTGCTGCTGTACTCGGGGCCACTGAAGCTTTAACGCGCCGAGGGCAGTTAAGGATCGCGTAAAAAAAGGGCCCCCCGCGCCAACGGAGGAACCACTGCGCCTTGTAACGCGGCGGGGGCTCGCTAAAGCAGGCCGCCCCGTATGCTTCGGCGTATACGGCCACTGAGCGTCGACAGGCATGAAATTACATCAAGGGCATTTTTTTTTTTTTTTTTTTCCCTTTTTTGATAAGTGTCGATAACTCGCACAAAGACGGTCAGCCTTATTGACGCCAAAGTCAAGGGCTGCTGTGTTTGTGTTTGTGTGTGAGGTGGGAGCTGTCTGGGCCGTGATGAGGAGCCGCCAATGTCAGACAGATGCCAGGGAGAGCTGATCCGGGGGGAGCCTGATCTGTATTGATATGAGTAAATTGATATTGATAAGCATTGGGATTGCTATGGATTGCGTTAAGCAGCGGTATAATAGAGAGGTCCTCAAAAAGGGATTGTGGTCAGAGAGGCACTTTATTAAACAAGTTCTATAGCTCCACGGACTAAAATTGAATTTATAATTTGGTATGGCAAATTATGTCGATAGTGTTGGCTGTGGGGTTTAATTTGAAGAGGCTCGCTGTGATTCTGATAGTTACCACTTTGCATAGGAGGGTATTTCAACACAAATGTTTTCTGAAGGCTCAAAGCATGATAATAACACAGCAAATAATACTCAATTATTGGTAATGTTGGTAAATATGTCAAAAACTCCAAAAGTTCAGATAAACAGCAAAGGTTTCTCTGTTGAAATGAATGGCAAGTGCTGCTGGATAGAGGGGATATGCATATGCAATTACAGCATGTTATACTGCCATCTAGTGTTCGGAGAATGAGTGGCAAGAAGCTCACGTTTCATGCATTCAAAGAAAGCTTTAAGGTTTAAAATCGTCTTTGAGTATTTTTGAGGGAAAGTAGCCATAGATTTACAAACCCATGCATTTTACGGATAGAAATGAGTACTTCCTGTCCGGCGCGAGCAAATCTGCTTAGGTTTAAAAATCAATACTTATGACGCACAGCCTGTATGCGAGTCATTATGCAAACTAAATGTCCATTGAGCTGATTCCCACAGGACAGTTGTATTGGCTTGAGAGCTTCCTGTCATTGCTAAAAGAGATTTCAGTTCAATCCCATCCAGCTGTTGGCTCTAAAAGAAGGAACAGGCATGGCATGTTTATCCATATTGTGTTTAATTTGCGCCATAATGCAACTGGCTGGACGCAAATGTCTAAATTGTATTGATTATTTTGTGCCACTCCATCAATACGCATGAGATTACAGAGAGGAAGAAGCGCTGCATTATCTGAGTGTGAAAACTTGAGTTATGACACGGAAATATGACACAGAACGGGGCCTGCAGCTCATGAGTACACAATAGTTCTGCCTGTGTGCCGTGTAATCACATGCAGAACACTTACAATGGACATGTCCAACAAGGGTCAGGCTGGTGCTGAATGAAGGCATGACGTCACTGGGATGGGACGCCTCATTATTTGTGAATGAGCCCTTTCCTGTGCTGCCATGCTGAAGCACTTATAGAGCCAACCAACACCAAGTGTGGTAAACAAATAAGTATTCTTTTCCCTCACCGTCACGCTGCTGTAGAAAACATTTCTGTCTCAATGCAACTTGAAGAAACTGCTAAAGAGCTGAGGCACTTAAAGGCACTATACCTGATGTTTTTTCTCCCCCCGTGTAGTGGAATGAAAATTGCTTTGCCCTCATTTAGTATATTGTAAACTCAGACATTTGTTATAATCCTGAGCATGTACAAATAAAGCTTTTATGTCAATTTCATGAGTTTTCAGGCTATGTCTTGCATTTCTGTCACAGTGGCCCTAAAAAGTGACACTGCAAGTTGTGAGATGTGCTTATAAACTCATCTCTATGAAGAAATGGGATTTTAGAAATGTTTTAAGAGAGAAATATGCATGCCTTAAAGTTCTATAATCTTTGTATACCTTGTTTCCCCTAGAATTTATTATTTATCATTATTATTTTAGTTTCAAGTACACCGAAGAAAATTCCTATATATATGTTTGGGCCATATATCATTTTAATTCACTCACTCCCTCTTTCATTATTTGTACTAAAAATCACATATAGTGTCTAATGTTTCCTCACCTACTTTACAGGAAAAACTGCAAAGGTGGGAAATGCAACATGGGCCTAAGACAGAAGTTGATATCGGGATCACCTGAGGCCAAATTCCTGAGGACATAGGTAACCCTTGTGACGCATGTAGAAGAGAGACTAACTCCTTGCTGGTCCAATTAACTTCCATTAGGGGCCACTAGCGTCGCTGTTACGTTGCTGACACACATTTCGCCCGCTTGCATTCACCACACAGTGTTTTATCCCCTCGCACACACACACAAAGGCTGTACTTTACTGATATCAGCTGTTATCCCCGTCAGCATCAGTCCCCAGGCACTATGCTAACGGCCTCCTCTACAAGCCAATTTACAAGGATTCTGGTCATGTTTACATTAGCCCTCTCTCAGTGCATGAAAAGAGCAGGGCCGCAGCGCAGAATAGAAATGAGCAAATATGAATAATTCAATCTTCCTCCTGGCCATTAACACGATTCCCTTGAATAAAGTGATAATAGGTTATCATCTGTGAAATGGAAATTTCATAACAGAGACGGTGAGGAAAGTGTCTCTGGTTACACCAGAGGAAATTAATTTCACAGCACATCTGCTCCACAAAGCCATGGCCCTCCAATGCTAAGTGTGAGAAAATGTAGTCGTTCAGCTCTGCTAGCTTTCTAATTAGATTAGCATGCTTATTTGAAGGTGGGGATCTTTAGTCTAGTCAAAGGAATTAGTGTTCCCCATTACACATGCCTAATATTTATAATAATGAAATGACTTAGCCAATTTGGAAGGGTTAAAAATGCATTACTTTGCCTTATTATATTAGCCAGATCATACACTCTAAATGGGATGGTCCACACTGCGCCCTGCATCAGCATGAAGACTTCGGTGACCAGCTCTAACACAATGTAATAGCAGGAGTCGACCAGTTTAAGGCTTTAGCTGAAGGTGCAATCAAAGGTTTAATGAAAAAAGACCTAGGCTTTCTGTCCGTCTTTGTTGAAAACGATAAACACTGCTGAAACAAATCAATCCTGAAATTGAAAACTTGTGGAGGCACGATAAGGAAGTGACAGCAGTGTAAACAGTTATGATTTTGATGCTATCCTCATAAAGAGACTCACAATGGCACAGAGGGACTAAGACCTCTGAGGGACTTTATCCTGTTAACTTCGCGTCCTCCACTTTCATTTTTTTTCATCATTTTTTTGTTTTGTTTTGTTTTGTTGTTTACTGGTGGACAGCTGTAAATGATAAGAGATTGAGGATCATTATCTGAAATGGGGATCAGCAAT
Organism: Lesueurigobius sanzi; assembly: GCA_900303255.1. Classification (NCBI taxonomy): domain Eukaryota; kingdom Metazoa; phylum Chordata; class Actinopteri; order Gobiiformes; family Gobiidae; genus Lesueurigobius; species Lesueurigobius sanzi. Next base: position 26,121 of record OMNZ01073081.1, on the reverse strand, counting down.
CCCTCTGGTGCGTAGCTATGAGACTCAAAGAATCAGACTGGAGCACTCTGTGAGTGAGAGAGGAGTGGACAAGGAGCTTAGCCTGGACCACAGACTCATGTTTCCTGCCGTGGACTTCACTTCATCCAATTCAAACTGTGTGGATCGCCATATTACCTAAATGTAATGGCATTCAAAGTATTATTGTAAAAATGTTATTATATTATCAAATTAAAACTAGTTACAGTAAAAGCCAAATGTTTTTGCACAAGAACAACAAGAAAAGAGTTCGTCCCTGTCCCAGATTCTCAATATCCACAACATCAGAAAGCCAAAGATAGACAACATATGGCTTAATTACAGCAAGGTGGTGCTTCCGACTCATCTGCATTGCCATTTATTCCAGTTTGGGTTACACTTAACATTTAATGAGAGATCTAACAGTTACGAGTTCATGTTTTACATTGACCTACAACGCATGGATAGTGTTTGTAACTACACGGCTGCACCTAGACTTCCACTTCTACTTCAAATCCTTGTCAAGGTTAAACTCAAAAGGCACACATTGTTCTCTATTGCAATTCAGCCCTTCTCCCGCTCTATCCTGTTCCAGTCTTCTCCAGATTAAGGCAGTTGCATTATAAGACCCAGAATTAAGCCTGCAGTGTCCTAAAGATATAGTCCAATTCTCTGCTCTTAATTTTGCAAT
>OMNZ01073081.1:0-22403 GCA_900303255.1 Lesueurigobius sanzi | reverse complement strand
AACTTCCTAAGGGGCACCACAGTTTGCTCTACACTAAAGGAAAAAGTCTGGCTGTGGAACCTTCATGTACAATAATCCTTAGCCAGAACAAAAGTGCAGTGTGAGTGTGTGTGTGTGTGTGTGTGTGTGTGTGTGTGTGTGTGTGTGTGTGAGTGTGGGTGGGTGTGGGTGGGTGGGGGGGGGGGTGTGTGGGGGGGGGGGGGTGGGGGAGGGGGGGGGGGGGGGGGGGGGGGGGGGGGGGGGGGGGGGGGGGGGGGGGGGGGGGGGGGGGGGGGGGGGTTACGAAACACAGGGGGTGGGGGTGGTGGGGGGGACGTTGGAGATAAAGAGAGACTGTATGCAGAAGCTCTCCTGAGAGTGCAGCTATAATGAAGTGCTGGATAGGTTTAATACGAACAACAGAAGGGGCCACTGCCGTAGTCAAGTGCTGTTAATATCGCCTCCGTTCCTTAAGCAAATCAACTTATCTGGCAACGCCTGTGTTTTCGATAAGGAGCGAGGATGAGGTCCGTGGAGAACAGCGTGATTTAGATGTTGTTTAAAGTGAATATCCAGATAGCTCTAAGAAGAAAAAAAACACATATACTCGGCGATGATGTGGATCTTGTATGTGCGAAGGGGCCTGGTGTTTTTGTACTCAATGGAGCGTGCACCGAAGACTGCAGAGGGAGAGATAAAGAGTGCATTGGTTGGCCTTTCTGCATAAATCCCTCATTTCTCAGCCCCAGCCTCAAACGTGCCACAAGACATTACTTAAATAATGCCTGAAGGTGCAACGCCACTGACGGTGTCCCCCTTCGTTCAATTTGAAACGCATCAAATCCTCTCTAATTCCACATTTCAGGCTTTTTAAATTGCCCTGTGCTCTGAAACGTAACCGAAGGCTTCAACTTTGTTTCGAGACTTTCTTTTTTTCTCCCCTTATTTTCTATTAATGTCAACTTTGAGAGGATGAGATAGGAGAGCGAATAAAGCCATTTTCTCTCGGTTGTAAATGTCTTCTTCGCAGTCACACAGGATTTTCAAAGTGTGGCCCGCTTTACAAAAGTGAACACCTTCAGGGACTTGGATGTGGCATGTGTCTCTCAAACAAAAAGGTCTCTTCGTCCGCGGCTCCTTTTGGGAAAACTATGGACAGTACAACAAAGTGTCCCATTAGGAGACGGCCTTTGTCTGATAAATGGTTTTAAGCACTATACCCAACTTCAAATGGGCAAAGTCAGTGGAAGACAGAACTAATACTGGGGAGTACAAGACATTCTGAGTCTAGTCTGAAGTGACCTTTGTAAAGCTCATCAATGACCGTTCAAACTATGTTAGACTTCTTAGGCCATGGCGAAACTACCAAAGAAGCTGCAGTCATATTCAGAAGAAACGTTACACAGATTTGAGAAGAAACTAAGAAAAGAGGAAGGGGGGTCATTTATAAAGTGTTTTTTCATGTGCTAAACGTGTAGCATTTACAAATCAGATTTGGGGCTCTAATACTGCAATACTGGCAATTTCACATGGTAAATTAGGTGCAACAAGCCCACAAGTCCCCTTTGTATTATTAAGTTATATTAATTAATTTTGTAGAAATTGAGTTATTCACATTATCTTGTTCTGAACACTATATCAGATTTCTGTAGTAAAGTTTGGTGCATTACTTAGATGGAATCGGAACGAAATAGCTACTACAGTATATGCAGTATTTCCAACTTGCTCTCGCATTTAGCACCTGTCATGTTAAATGTAAATTAAAATGTTCTCTGGTTATTCTATTTAATCTTTTTTTAGTTCAAAACAAGCTCATGTATGTACATGTATGTATTTTTGAATGTGGTCCTTTAAAAATATTACAGCAATTAATGGTTACAGATAACTACTAGGGCCCAGGGGGGGACGTTTGCTCAATTTTGGCACCAATGGGCCTCCATACATTTTTGCCAATATCCATCCATCTTCTTCCGCTTATCTGTTGCCGGGTCGTGTGGGCAGCAGTCCAAGCTGCCCAGACCACACTGCACCAGTCCTTTATGGCTTCTCCTGCAGGTGGTGGGTCCACAGGAGAATGCCCCCCACGACGGGTGACATAACTGGCCTGGATGGTCTCATCATAAGGAGCTTCTGAACCGCTCTTGGTCTGACCCGACACCTAGGACCTGTTTGCTATGGGAGACCCTAGCAGGAGCATAATGCCCTCAGACAACAGAGCTCTTAGGATCATTCAGGCCATTTTTAGCCAATATGTGCTATATAAACACAAAACAAGATGGCAGCTGACCAGTGACACATTGCCTCCCAGACACCTAGAAGGACATGGTTCTGGAGATATGCGTAAAAGTCGTCGGTGACACGGGCGGGTTAAAGTATTAGGTATAGATTCTTGAATAAAGTATCAATACCTGCTCTCATGGCTATTGGGTAATGGGTATTGCAATGCAGCCCAGTTAAAGCGCATATGACAGGGTATAATCCTTTAGTAATTGTGATTTAGCTTTATGGATAGTATGTAGAAAGTTAATCAGTGCATTAGTGATTTACTAAAGAAAAGTTTGAGGGAAAAGTTATTTTTATTAACATTTTTATATCAGTGACACACAGTTGTTCTCAAAGGTTTACACACCCTGGCAGTCATGGTATGTAAACTTCAGGGACAATTCAGTAGTTTCTGTTTCATTATGATTTCAAAAGAGTAAACTCAGTTCTTTGACAATAAATGGCTTCGCACAACCACTAACCATGAGTGGAAAAAAGATGTTTGTGTTATCACTCATATTCTATCAAAAATGGCCAAAAGATTAAAAGGGAATGTAAACGTTTGAGCACAACTCTGTAGATGGAGGGAAATGCCGCGTTCATGTGGACCTCAGGAACTGGGGAAAACGTTTTTCCCAGTTGGAAAATGCACATGAACGTTCGCTCAACTGGGAAAAACAACTGGGACACTGGGGTCAAAACAAGCTTCCCGACTTCCGCACCTGACGCGGAAATCAGCTGATTTGTTAATTTTTCAATATGTGAGATTTTGGTTAAACACAGCTACTTTCACAGGTTTACTATGAGCCTTCGTTGTCTCTTATTTGCGAGAGAAATGCCCGAAAGTTTAGCTTTTGAAATGCTAACACCAAATGTAAACAGTTAGCTCTGTTAAATGCTAATTAGTGATGAAAGACAGTTTTTATCAGGTGAAATCAAAATCCCCACTTTCTGACAGAGCATGGACAAAAACCAACTGGGAACATCGGACTCATTTTCCATTGGTGAAATATGGTTGGCATGACAACAGTTGTTTCCCTCTACGTGTGTCACTTCCTGTGCCCGTGTCCAATGAGGAAGTGAAAAATAACCTTTGCAAAAAATGTCAAGCCAGGAAAAATGTATGAAATATGTTTTCGTGGAAATGTTGTCTAATATGTCTAATAACTTTAAACAATCTCTTCTCAGTTGTCCTTATGTAACACAAACAGTCCACCAAGACTGTCAACTCCCAGGGGAACAAGGTAAAACCCCAAAAACAGCCTTTCCACAACCTTCTGAAATTGAAAACTGTTCCCAAAGAAGTCAAGTAACGCAGAGAAGCAGCAGTCTTTGTTTCCTACCTTAAACTCATCTTATCGCCCTATTACAAATCTTTCTACCCGGACCAACGTCATTTTTCTCCCATGCAGCTATCAAATGCCCCTGCCCCCATGTGTATCGACCACCCTCCTCCCGGAGATCAATACTGAGCCTATGGAGGCAGGAACAAAAACTGTAATTACTCACAAAGCAACAAATTCCTTGGCGATAACAGCTTATTTCATTCATTATTGCAAGAAAGAAAAATACTCACATGCACGCACTTATAGATCAGAGGGAGTGAAATCATGCTGGCTTGTTTGCAGCTTGTTTGTCAGAAAGTATATAAAACTATAGGTGATCAATGGGAAAACTATTCACTGACCATGTTCCCCAGTTGCATGCAAATGAACATTAAGGTTTCAATTGAAGATGACAAACTTTGTTCTCTTCCTCCTTGAATCCACGTGACAATGTATGGGACAAAGAGCAAGATGAGGACAAAATCCATTCTGAACTGCGTCAGGAAGAGATGAATTATTTTTCGCCATGAGAAATAAGGTGAGCAATAAAACCTTTCATGATACAAAAGGGTGAGGAAGGATAACAAACAAGTGGGTGAGATTTGCTGCCTTTCAGCAACCCTCTTAAGTGGTAATGGGATAACCCCGGACACGTCAAGAGCCTATCAAACTGCCCCTCACATTCGACCCCTGGGTGAGACAGGAAGGGCCCGCTTTGTTTGTAGCAATTGGGTGCTGTGTGCAGGGCCGTAATGAAGTGACCTGAAATAATGGAAAGCCCTGGGCCCCGCGCGGATGATTTTTGCTGGATAAGAGCAGGGATCCTGATTTGGAGTCACAGTTCATTTCATTTTTTGCCTCTGATGAGATCTCCTCCGTTATCTGATAAAATTGAACAGCCATTACCGACAGGGGCTCAGGCCGGCCAAGCGGTAAAGCGCTGCCGACTGCTCCTAACAGAAATCCTATACACTCCACTTTGTCAGCAGTTTTGAATTCATCGTTGCTGGGGGTAGAGCCAGATGATAGGAATAAGCTTGGCCCAACCAAGATTGACACTTCATTTCAGAAATCAATATTTACAATTTACTTCTTTCAAAGTTCATTCTGGGAGAGGATTCCATATTATCCTTTCCAAATAAGCTGATCATATCTCTCTCCACTTCTGGAATGGCTTTTCCCAAAATGTGAATTTTTTTGGTTTGGGAGGAAAAAAAATCAATGTCGCCATTGTGGGCTGTAATCTGCCCTTTGATGACAGTAAATCTTTATCTTTTTATAGGCAAACGGCTGTGGGCCGCTGACACCATTTCCTCCAGAACAAAGCCCCTCGGCCCGTGTGGACTCCAACAGATACATAGAGCCCTAATGTGGCTGGACATGCCACCGATGGGTCATTAATCAGAAACTCTGACAGCCACCTCTTCCCAATCTGCCCCGACTTCAGCCCCTCGACAAGCACACTCAGCCACCAGCCACAGGAGGCCACGCAGGGAGCACGAGACATGGGACAGGCCGATTGGATGGGCACTGGGAAGACGGGATGGAGAAGATGAGGAGAGACTCTACAAAGCCGTGGTATAAAAGGACTCTGGCCTGATGGGTCCGGCTTAGAGATAAGAGATGTGGGAATCACACAAGTGTCTCAGATAGTGTACAGTACACGCTGGGTCAAGATGGGTGAGATTATCTAGGATAAAAGGAAATTTAAAATCCCTGCGGCGCCAATAGAGGAAATAGAAAATGATGACTTTAAAGCAAAAACAAGTGATACTGGGATGATACTTTTCTTTTCATGAAGACTTAGCTCATGAATTCACATTGAAGTGTCTGGACAGTTTGTCAGCAGAGAGCATTAGGGAAATCCAAAATATGTTTATTTGGACTTGTAGCACACAATATGACTGCTTTGTAGATTTTGTGATTTAATCATATGGTGTAGGCTATTGTGTTTAAATGGGATCTCTTACCTTGCAGCCAGTGAGGATGTCATGGGCTTAATTCTCAGGGGAGTCTGCAAACCCATCCTTTGAGGGCTCCTATTAAAACATGAATGTTAGGTGAATCAGTTCAGTTTTAAATGTCCAGATTGTATCCCACCTCGACTATAGTTGTAAGGTTGTTGTTGTTTTTTTTTGTTTTTTTTACAAAGTTTAATCACTGAGGTTGACTTTGGGCCGTTTCGTAGTGATAAAGAGGGAAGGACATTAACGAAAAGAGATTCCAAATGATAAAAGGCTCATTCTGCAGCTGAGTACTTCCTGCTACCTTTCGCCAATCCTCTTCTTTGTTTCAAGGCAACTGCCCGGCGCATTTTGGGTCTCATCTCAAAATAGACACCGGCCAATGATCATTTCTAAATTTCATTCCCCAGTGCTCCCTGTTTCCTGCCGATGTTTTGTTCACCTCGACCTGTATCTCAGAGCCATATAGAGGTGCGATAAAAGCAGGCATTAGCCGCCATCATCACGAGTATACCCTTAGAGGTACAGCGTGATGCAGTTAAAGGAGAAATAACTAATCACAACTTTGGCTTCACTGAAAACCTTAACGCGATTTGGAGCGAAGTTAGGCCCCAGCGAGCATGTGTGTTATCCGATTTTCATTGTTCTTTGGGATGGAAGTGATGTTCCAAATCATCTTATAGGCACAGCTAATCTGGTTTCAATTGATCACGGGTTTGCAGAAGAACCATTTTCTCATCGTCTGTCAGGTGCCCGGGGATAGCGTGAAACGAATATATCTGAGGAATCTATGTGATTATGAATACAGCATTTCTTTTTCCTTTTTTTTTTTTCGCGGACTTACAAACCCAAGTGTACTCCATTAAAGGGCCACTTCACCATAAGCCCCGGTGGATAAAATAAAATACTGCACTTCTTCCTATTGATTGGGTAAAATGAAGTAATCTATGATGCATGAACAAGCGTTAAATGAAATAATAATGTCCTTAGCGGTGAAAAACGGATCGCTGGTACAGTAATTGGGCAGATTTATTTCCGCCCGGTGGTAAATGGGGAGGGAGCGGGGAGGGACGGAGGTGGCCCGGTCGCCCCCGCTGAAAACTGCCCTCCTATTTTATTTAATCTCATATCGGAGGAATTATTGGCTGGTAATCTATTGTTAAACATCATTTGGGGTGAGGGATTGAGGACGTCGAGCTTTGCCCCCGCGCGCCCGATCAATTCATATCTCATTAGTGTGTATTATTTAGAATTGGCAGCGTTGCCCTGCAGGGACACAGCTGGGGAGAGCCACTGGAGGGCCCTCGCTGCTGCCGCCAACGCTGCTGCTGCTCGAATGAAGTGTCACGTACTGTAGCTTATGACCTCATAACTGCATAATATAAAACGCTTTTGCCTGGGATATCGATTGGGCTCAGGTCAATGTAGGGGAAAAAAATCATAAAGATTAAGGATCATAGAGTTGCGGCGCCATTAGCACCCTGAAGAAAAAGCTATTGAAAGGAGAGAATAATAGCAAAGCAAAGCAAGTTGGCGGTATATTGTTTGCTGTATTGGAAAAGCAGAGTCATATGGAGTAATAACTGTGATTGATGACGCGGCTGAAATGAAAGGCAAACTAATTAGTACGCTGAATGAAACAATATTGACAGAAAGCAAGTTATATATATAGACTGGTTCACTGTAGCATTATTTCTCCATGTCTTGGTCAATGATGTCAACTGTTTATTATTTATTCCATTTTCATAACACATCCTGTTCAATTTGCAATTTGTTGGATATTTTTCTCTTGCTGCCTAGACCTTATTTTATTTTATTCAGTGTACATAATAGATGTTTATACAGTTTATTGAGAGATTATTGAGAGACATTTATTTTATTATTATTATTACCTGTTTGCAAATTTTCTCCTTTGATGGCACATTTCCTACATTTTTGGCACCCCCGTGTGATCTTAAGAGCTGTTGTGATGTAAATTTTTCCATTGTGAGATCAGGGCAGCAGTGGCGCAGATAGTAGAGCGTGTTGTCTCATGATTGGAATCCTGGCTCCTGCAGCTGCAGACTGCCGTTGTGTCCTTGGGCAAGACACTTCACCCAATGCCTATGTGTGAGTGGTTGGTGGTGGTCGGAGGGACCGTTGGCGCAGATGTGAGCAGCCTCGCTTCTGTCAGTCTGCCCCAGGGGAAACTGTGGCTACAAATGTAGCTTATCAGCATGGAGTGAATGAGCCCCCCTCCCTTTCATGTGTGAAGCGCTTTGGCTGTGACTTGTGTCATATGAAAAGCGCTATACAAATAAGATTCCCTTCCCAATATAGTCTTAACCTTATCGTAATAATTTGATCAGGGCTGGTCCTAGGCATAGGTGACCCAGGCGGCCGGCACTTAAAAAAAAAAACTACAAATCACAGACTTTTATGCATAGCTTTGGAAGGGAAAGTGCGTCCGGTGAGTTGTGTAACATCGTGTTGAATATCAGAAGTGCACCCTCTACTGCAGGTGACGCAGCTATAGCTCCGCCTCCCTCCTCAGCTGTAGCTCCGCCCCTGTCCTCAGCGTTGTCGGAACCTTCTCTCTCTCGTCTCATCTCTCCCTAGGTTAAACTGTGATACAGGTATTCAACAGCTTATACAGAGAAAATAATGACTGTATGAACTGTCTAGTCTTTAAAAAGGCTCCCCTCTTCTCAAGCTTTTTTATTTTTTGACAATCCGCCTCATATTTACGGACTTGGGTCCCCTAAGTCCAATCTTGCCTAGGGCACCAAATTGGCTAGGGCCAACCCTGAATTTCATTTAAAATGTTTAATTTGTTATTGCACCACTTTGCCGGATTTTTAAAACAAAAATCTGATTTGTACATTGTATTTTTCCTATTAGGTTCCAGGTGATTGCAGCTTGTCATTACCCTTGATAAACATCAACTGTGTGTATTTGGCAGGGCACATAATTCATATAGGCATTAGGCTCACCTCACAGTCTTGTGTTTTGATGTTCGAGGAAGTCAAAGATTGCTGTGTTCGAAAACGCTCCATCTGTTCAGAGGTGAAAGGAAAAAGATTTAATATTAAGAAGTAAAAAATAGTGTGGTGCTACATTATTTTGTGAATATAAGTGGAATAACCCTTTATAGTGGTAAGCCTATGTTCTGTTTAAAGTCCTTTTGTAATTATGAATTGGTTTAGTGAGCAATATCAGTGGATTAGTAAGTGAAGCAGCGATTTAATGAAGAAAAGTGTAGGGAAAGGTTATTTTTATTAAAAAAATTGAAGTTAGTGACGATAGTGAAGATAGAGGGAAAGATCCTCAGAATTCTGACTAACTCATTTCTTCAATTGTATAAACTGGTCGGCACGACAACAGCTGGATTGTCTACGTATGTCACTCTTCCTGTGCCCATGTCCAATAAGGAAATGCAAAAATAAACATTGAAAAACTGTAAAACCAGAGAAAACTAAGTAAAAGATGTATTTTAAATATATTTTAGTGAGAATTTTGTCTGATGTGTCATATGCACTTTAAGTCCAAAACCATAGTGATTTTTCCTAATAGGGCTGAATGCTATGAGATGGCTGTGAGATGTGTGATCAATATCCAGACCGGATCCATGTGGAGCGGCAGGAGCTTCCCCTCTGTTCACTGAGCACACAAAAGGAAAAGTGTCATATTGTGATCTTTATCCTGTAATCGCCCTGACACACAGTCAAGTGATATATATGTTGGCCAGTCCGCTCTACAGCTCCAGGCCGTCCACGCTGAGGTCCTGAGCATCTGAACATCTGAGCTCAGTCTCCGGCAAGAGGAGACTAGAACTGAGTACCACTTATCAGCACCTCAGCACTGATAAATGATACAATCAGTTTCCAAAAAAAATATTTAAAAATGAACTAGTGCTTTCACGTTACAGAACTCTATTTCAGTTGTAGCAAGTGCCAACACAACTCTATGGGAGAGAAACTGTTTTTGAAAGAAATTTCTAAAATTAAAAATTAAATTGGCAAATACTTTACTTCAGAGGTCACAAACTAGTGGACCTTGGTCCGGGTCCGGACAGGTAGGTCCTACCTTGTACTCGACCTTTGGACCCGACTGAGTAAGTCCCCTCAGTACAGCTGCTCTATCTACCTCTTGCAGGCGAACTGTGCCTATTGCACACATTAACAGAAAGGAAAGCTACATGTCACTTTTTATTCTGCTCAAAACGGCCGAGAAATAACTTATTAATGGTCCACCGATCAGACCCTAATTATCCAATTAAATATGCGCGCATGCTGCGCACGATTTAGTGCAAATAGTAACGCTGTTTCCTAATTGTTCTTAAACAGCTTCAAAGCAGAGGAAGGCTATTTACAATGAACCAGGACTAAACCGAGTCAAAACCTGGTCTGAGTCAGGACCAAACCCAGTCAGGACCAAACCCAGACTGAACCAGGTCTAAATCAGTGGGGATTAGAAGAAGCACATTGTAAAGCACATGTAAATTCTAACATAGGCATTAGGTCCTTTTACGGGATAAAATGTATTTTATTAATTGTATTTATTAATTTATTAATATAAAAACAAACAACAGGTTCTAATTATTTGCACTCTTTTCAAAGCACAGAAAAAAAAAATATTAAAAAAGAAAGTATTATTCCCAATCGTACATTTTTTTTCTTTCAAATTGGACCCCTATATGAGCAAACAATTAGACCTTTTGTGCTGACAGAGAAGACAGTGAACTTTGTGACAGTTTTTGTTTCATGTGGATTGGCCCAGCAGGAATTAGAGAGAAATTAGCAATACACTAAGAATTAGAAATCTGCATTTTGACAGCTACCATAGTTACTGCCTTATCATTTCCACCTCAATTTTAAAATATGTTGTGATGTCACATGAACGCAATACTGTCTGGTGGGTCCTGAAACATAAAATTACTACTAGAGGTGTTCATCATCGGCTCAATTGATGAAAAAAGATATTAACAATAATTTGTTCAAATGTATAGAAGGAAGAAGCTACAGTATCATCTGAGATCTAACAGAAGGGACACATCGAATAAAGAAACTGTTTCCCAAAATATACAATTATCTATCTATCATTCTACCTTTTTAGATTATGGTTCATTATATCTGAAAAAAGCTCTTGTTTGTATGAAATGTATTCCACAATGAGCAACAGCGACCAATGAACCTGAATTATTGTACTGTACTACAGTGTAAACCATTTAAGCACTGCTATCAAAGAAGTTTAGCAGTTCCAGCTCTATACGGGAGAGGCAGGCAATTCTACAAAGTACAAGTAGTAAAATCAAGCCGTGATCTATGCAATAAAGCAGACTAAAAGTGAACAAATTAAGGTACTCACTTCCTGGATCAGTCAAAGGTCATTTTTAGCAAACAAACAGTCGATAAACCACCTGCCCCAAGAACAACAGCCTGCACCCTGGATTAGCAGTTGTCAAACGACTTCTTTTAAATGTTGTCTTACCACCAGATCGACAAAAAAGCAATAGTTCAGCAGCAGGCAATGGGTGGCAAAGTGGCACAGCGGATGGCGCTCTCATCTCGCAGCAACACAGTCTCAGGTTCGATTCCAATACGAGTGTTTGCATGTCCCTCCATGTCTGAGTATCCTCTACCACTAAAAACATGGACCATAGAGCTTTCTCTGGGTCAAGACTAAACTGAAAAAGAGATTCTGAATTAAGACACAACAGGTGAATAGGGGGGAAAATAATTGAGTGATATCAATTGGAAACTTTTTTTTACTGACATGAATGTGAGAGAAAAAATGTATAGAAAATTGTCTTTAATTTTATGTTTTCATCTAAAAATAAGGCATTTTATGTATAAAAATGGTCAAATTAGCTTATATTTTTGGCGACAAAATCTAAATAATGGATCAAGCCAGGTTTAAATGTATGCGGTTTTATTTCGTTGATATGTTAGTTACAAAGATTTGTTCAGAAGAGATTATGAATCATCAGTTATTAGTGAATAAATCTGTAAAAATTGAAATTTTGCCCTCTTTTTGGGGTTTTAACTAAATAAATCAGACTACGAATTGAATATTGTGAAATCCCTCAGAACAAACCTTCGAAATATTGTTAAGTACAAGACTGTAAAGTTTTGAGTCTGCAGGAGCTAGTGAAGTGGAGATGTTGTCGCCACAATGTGAGAAAAAAGAATTTCCCAGAAACAAAAACACTGAATAAGTGCAATAATTACCCTCCATACTGAAAAGATGAGGTCATTTATTTGTTTCCAAGTGAAAGTTTATATGTTACATGAGGAAATTGGCCCAAAACCTGAAAAATGTATCAGTTTTGCCTGCAGTGTCTCTCCTTAATTCAAGTAGACTTTATTGTAGTGATTGAGACACATACCGCACAGTTGTCAGTTATATTTTGTAATTAATAATGAATAGGAAAAATACAGACATGTTGGATTTAGTATGTTATGTGAAACAGTTATAGTAAGGATGTATTCATGGTGTTAAAAAAAAACGATTAGGGAAAGGAGCCATTTTTACTGTGGAGGTTCTTACTGTGTTTTCTAAGACGTATGCAAATGTTAACTTATGGAGACATTATAGTTTTAATATATTCATCATAAACTGACAGTTAGCATTACAACAGATGCAGAGTCCCCAAAGACATGCATAGACTGTCGGCCAAAGGAGCCCATCTCACGCACTGGACTAACATTTCTAACACAGCGCAAACCTGACACCTACTGGACAACAGGAGCAAGGACATAATGATCTGAACGGCATACTGTAATCTAAATTATCCTAAACACATAATTATCCTAAAATACAAAACAGTTAACTCTTTAAAATGACTTTGCACAAAACTAAAACATTTGCACAAGTATCTGTTGCCTTTACAAAACTCCAGTATTCGAGAGGCGGCTAATAAGTTATTCATAACGTCCATTTAGCCCTTATGAATTTTTAATTGTCCAGACATAGCCTTCGTGTCGTGATATTGAGGCACATATTTACTGTGTGATTATTAATGGCACTGATGATTAACTGTGACCTGAAGGTTGGCACATTACATTCCAGCAGATGCCTCATTTTCTAATTGACAATAAATAATTCTAGAAATCATTAGAGCCCCCAGAGTTTCATAGTTGAGTAGATTTTTTTTTTTTTTTTTTTGCTTCCGATTCTGTATGATTTTGCAGATTTTTGCACTGGTTTGGTGTTGGGACCCATTATCAGTGCAAAAAGTGATCACTTGATGAGTTAAATTTGCTTGAATTCAGAATATTCAACCTCATTTTGAGTAATTTTGACTCGCCAAGTAAAATGTAATGTTCCTGCCAATGGAGGAACAAGTGTTGCACTTAAATTAAGAAAAAACAACTTCTTGCACTAAAAATTAGATAATAAATCTAAATGTACTTGAAATCATTTTCCTCTGAATTCAATTCGAGCAAATTTAACTTATCAACAGTTCACTTTTTGCAGTGATCAATCTATAATGCCAAGCCACGACCCAAATAAGAATTGAATTTAGCATATAAACAATGCAAAACACTGTATTTTCCAACAAATTATAGCTGAATAAGTATTAAGTAATCATATGAAGCTAATTATGATCAAGAGTTAATTCTAACAAACTTGGAAATGTTTTTGTGTGATTTTATGCAGATGAATACTAAAAATATGTTCTCCAGGAAAGGCTCTTGACCCACTAAAAACTATTTTGCGACCCATGTTTTGGGTCCCGACCCACCAGTTGAGAACCACTTGCGTAGAGCAACATTGATTTTTTCTTTCCCCCCAAAGCCATACAGTATGTCCTTACCTTGAATGTCAGAGGTGTTCATCAGTGTTTTTCAATATTTGCTCACCACCATTGTGCCATGTCATCACTCAGCGAGGCGTGCGAGCTTTTGGAAAATGCACTTTCAGCACTATACACTGATTGCATGCTTTAGTTTATGGTGAATCTATAATTTGGATCTTTTAAAAAAAATAGTCCCTATGTACTTGTTAAATCTCCAAAATGGCCCAGCACCTTGTTAATAATGACCTACTGTAAACTTGTGTAACCTCTTCTCGCGGAGCGGACTGTCTTACAAGAGCCGTCTGCTGTCGACTTCTAACATTTCTTTAATCACATTTACAGCTGTAATACCGCTGCTGTGGGGACATCGGACAAGTGATCCGACAGGCAGCGGACAGGAGTGGAAATGTCTCGAACAATTAAAACACTCTTAGCTGTGTTGAGTTTCCAAGCCTGTTGTAGTAATAAATAAATAAAATATATACAAACTGTTATCCATCAAAACATGCAGTCATTCCTGACATTGTTCAAAAGCCAGATAAAGATCTCCTCTAAACGTCACATATTGCAGAGCAAACTTACTGATATCAATGCCTTATGTCATGCAGCTATATGCTACTGAGCGTTGGCTATTGAGTTTCTCAATGAATGTCCTCTATTCTACAAGACACCTGTCTCTTATCGGCCTCTTATCTGCAAAGATCGAAGCATGCAGACTCTTGAATTACCTATCCATACAATGTCATCTGTTTGTCCCCCAAGTTGGTGAAACATGACCTTGAAATCAGAGGCGGCTAAAATAAATAAATGAAACCCTAATCAAAAATGCTGCTCTCCACTGGACGGGTGTCAAAGAGGAAGGATGATCCGTCCTGATTTGATTTTGTTTCCAAACCACATGATGCATTCGGACAATTAAAATTTTAGCAAGTCATTCGCTGATAGCTTGTGAGTGAGTGCTCCTGGGCCGTGCAGGGTTTTGGGTTTCTTGCGGTTGTGCCGACACTCTGAGGACAGGTTATTTATGTTGGCCCTCTGCCACGTCTGAGAAAACCATGTTTCAGAGAGTGTGTCTGGAGTCCGCAGCAAGGTCAAAAGTGTTCAAGGAGCAGCACAGACACTGGCTTTATGTGGTCTTAGTGCTTTTGGTCAGACTCAAAAAGGCAGAATGCTTGGAGACTCAGTGTGCGTACAATTGTGGACTGTTTCACACTCAGTGTGGCATGGCGTGGAGATAAAGGAAATGAAAGTAAATGAAATTAACATGAAGTCATCACCTATAATCTGGTGCTGCAGAGCAACACTGCAGGGACCTGTGATGGGGATACAGCCGCGTCGGTCAACAGACACCCACAAATGGTTGTGCACCCGTCCGTGACACTCTTTTACCTTCAGGGATCTGTGGAGAATAAAGTGACAACACTGATGATGATGTCATCAAACAGAGCCCTGGGATGATGTTTTAATACAATGTGTTGAATGGGGTTTGCTAGTTTAATGTGTAGTGAAGCATGCGACTATTCTAGAGGCACTGCCAAACTTTGGTTTGCTTCAAGTGTGGCCTTGTAATTAATAATGAAATACACTGTTCAACAGCTCCCGGCTGTCTGTGCAGGGCCATTTCTGTGTTTGCATTACGCTCTATTGACTTTTTCCTCATTGAATTTTAATGTCACAAACGCAAAAAAAAAAAACTGTTCTTCAGAAAGAAGTCAAGAGAAAATGACTAAAAAAGAACTTCACAGGAACTTAGAAGTAAGGATGTGCAATACCAGCTTTGTTACTTTCTATGTGACTCCAATGGACAGCCTGTTATGGATGGACCAATACTGGTTCAATAGCAGAAACATAGGTCATGGCTGTTATTTTTTCTTGTGGATGTTCATTACTTTGTTGTAATTTCTGACATATGGTTGTTATTTATAGTCTATAGCTTCTTTGTCCCATTAGATCAGCAGGATGGTCAGAATATGCCATTCTCAGGTTGGAGTTGTAGATCTTTCTCACTCTTCTCATAACTGCAATTTGCCATTGGTATTAATTTAGAAATTTGGCTCACTGAAAGCATTCATTCTTTGGTATCCAGTGTAGTAATCGAATACACGCATTTAGAATAGATATTTAGGATAGTCATTCTGTACAGTATTGTAACTAAATACAATTGCATTGTATTTACACATTGATTCACCCCCACACACGCAGCCGTACAATTGTATAATAACGAATAAAGCACCTTAACATCCCTAATTAGAACACAAAATGTCTATGTACACATAGTGAAGAGAATGTGATGTCGTCTGATTTTGATCTAGCCGTACTTTGACATATTATTACACGGTATTATCATTGTATTGTATTTTATTATTCTTATCGGCATAATTTTAGCACAATAACAACTGAACAATCAAACACTGCTATCCACCTTATTCAGGAAGTTGCAATGGGGGCCGCCATTTTGTATTTCTGGTCAAACTGCAGGTCTGACTTGAGCTTTGATTTTTGTTTTTGGTGAAACATGTAACGTTTACAACAAACCTCTGTGTGAATATATCCATCAGCTTTGGTCCTTTAGAGTTTCTCACAGACAATTAGCCAATTAGAGTCACAACAAAAAGTCAGAGATAATATCACTAAAAAATAATTTTTGGTGACTTTTTTCATGTCGTTCTTCCACTGAAACTAAACCTGAGCCACACAAACTTATTTACTTTGAGCTTTTTTTACAAGTTTTTTTGTTGATTCCCTTTTTATTTTCTTCACTCTCTTACATTGACAACAATGGAATTTCAGCTCACAGGAAGTGCTAATAAAAACAGGAAATGCTTTTACAACAAAAGTGGGCGGGGCAGAATAAGGTGAATAGGCCTGATCCATTCTGGAAACATTGGCTTGCAGACCTATAATGGCTAGCTGCGTCAGTGGGGTGAGTGGATGATCAGCCCTTATGAAATAAAAAGACAATGCTGCCATCAAGTGGTAGATTTGAGGTATTACGTTACATTATTATCACAACTCTCTGAGTCTACATGTTGCAAATGCTGATTGTACAATCTTGACCAAAATAAAGCAACTATGAAACCTAAATATTTGACAGATTATGGGCAATGTTGGAAGTAGCAAAATAGCATTTAAGCTACTCTTGTACAGAGCATGCTAACACAACCATTGCACTCACCGCGGATCACGTGGAGCTGGCATTTTCTGCGAGCTGAAAGTCATCTTTCTTGTGAATGTCTTGAATTTCCTTGCGTCCATTGTTTGAATCACTACAGACATGCAGATGGGAACAAAAATGTCGAATGTATTGTTGATCTGATTGGTCTTCATCATCGCCGAGGGTCAGGGCATAATGAGCATAATAATAGATCCATGATGGGGTCAGGGTGCAAGGCGCGCACGGATCTGCCGACCAATAAAGTGTTCACGGAGAGAAAAGAAACAAAAAAAAGTCTGAAATCTATGATCCTCCGTTGTTTTTGTTGATCATGTCGCCACAGATAAAGTAATTAGGTAATTAGGCTATTGATTATTAAGTTTTTCCAGTTTTTCTTGTCCTTGAAGGTACTAAGGATGTCCAGTAGAGGTCAGTATCACACAGGTGCTTAAACTGTAATCAGCCAACCCTAAGATAAAGAACTACCAGATGCATAATAAGAGTCATTGTGAGTTATGTCAGAAAATCTCAGTTATTTATTTTGCCATAAGCTATAATAAACCAGCAAGAATGTGGACTCTTGCTTTTATTATTCATTTTTGAATGTGCTAAAGCGAGAACTAATGTGAAATCAAGGTGTTTCTGTTCTCGGTGTGAAATTATCAAATCAATAACATTTTTATTTGAAGAAATGCACTTCTTTGTTAAATTCAAAACATATATTAAGTATCAAATAACGTGTGCATAAATCAATACATTTCAATAATATGTGAGATGTTGAATATTAGTTTATTGCATGGAAAGTTTAAAAGCTGGTTACAGGTGTAGAATAGGAAAGGCTAAAAAGGACTGCTTCTGTCTATTCCTTTTTGGGTTATAATGTACTGTATTATATTTTATTATTTATGTTATGTTATGTTATGTTATGTTATGTTGTTTGAAATGTATCTTTGTGTTGATGTGTCGATCAAAATAAAATAATCAATCCATCAATTAGGAATAAAGAAAGTATGCGCAATGACTTTTTTGCCTCAAGGTATGAGGTAAAAAACATGTGTATCCAAGGCAACAATCCATAATAAAAGAGCAGAGATGACATTCCAAACCATGGGCATCAACAGAGATGAACAGTGAGTATTGTGCTCGCATCCAGCGCCTGAACTCATCTGTCACACCTCATCATCTTCTTTCAAATACATTTCTACACTACTCATCTCTCGCCATTATCAAATGCGTTGCAAATCAACACATTTATACAAAGCCAATGGTTACGCTGCAAAAAACCTAAGCAGCCACACAACTGGAAACAATTGGGTACTGCAGGCATAAAGAAATAGAATGGCAGTTCTAGATTTGCATTATTTTAGACTAAATTCAAACAAGAGAGGACAAAGGATTCTGACAAATGCCAACTGGAAAATAATGTTTCTTTCGCTTTCTAGCTGCTCTTTCTTCTCTCTTTTTTTCTTTTGGCAGGCTAAATATGCATTTCAGTGAGATGTCAAAGACATTTTGTAATTAAACTGATAATCCACTCCCCTAACCAAGACCTGGCTTGGACTTCTTTTTGCAATATGTAAGATTCCTCCACCTACCTCCCCCACTCTTCCCTTTTGTATAATGGGTTTATTTTATGTAGTTATGGGAAATGAAAATAAAGTAAACAAGTTCCTCACAGAAAATGCATTCATCCATCCCACAGCAGGACCATCTAAACTTGAAAAGGCTTTGTATGTGCTTATAATATATACAGTATGTGTTGATAATATGAGCATTGCAATTCTGTTTTGAATGGACTTCCAGCACCTGACAGCTGCATCAACACCTTTCACACTCAATTTAAAATCAATCGTACATTTTCTTTGTTTTTGCCAGTGTGTATTTTCCCCCCTTAGGCTCTGTCTCACCCACTGTTCATATTTGGTTCTTAGTTATTTAGTTATATCAGTTTCTTTTTGGTTCACAGCAGCTGTTTGAGGGAACATGTAGTGTTTTGGTACGTTTCTGTGTCAGATTGCTCCCTCATGACACGCACACACTGTCTCCATTTGGTGCATGTCATGTTTCCCCATGAGGAGCCCTCCACACAAGCACACAATGGCACAGTGATTGCAGTCCCTCAAGTATTTAGTCGACTGAGCAAATGCCAATACAAATATAAGATCAGAGAGCATGCTGATTGATCTAGAGCACATAAAAGAGCACATAAAAGAGGCTAACCTGATCTGCATTATTACTATTACATGTTGAGTTTGCGATGTAAACAAGTCGAGGTGGAGGGCAGCTGGACATTGTATGGTGGCGGTAACTATGGTAACTGTCGAAATGCAGATTTTTCAACTTGGTTCATGAGAAATATCTCTGTATTTCCTTGGCCAATCCAAACGAAACACAAACTGTCACAAAGTTCAATGTCTTCTCTGTCAGCACATATGAAATAAGCTACAATTATCTTCTCATAAAGGTGTCCAAAAGTGGAGACAGTATATTCAAAAGCATGCGTGTGATGTTGACCAGTAGAAAGGCCATAAGAATAATGTGGCAGGTTTGTGAATCCAATCACAATCAAATAATTACCAAGCACAACATTTGTGAATTTGCTTTTTTGAAATTTCCTTAAAAAACTGTCTGTCTCCCATAGAGTTGTATTCCATCCATCCATCCATTTCCTTCCGCTTTATCCGAGGCAACAGTCTGAGCAGGACTTCCCGGTCCACGCACACTTCCTCCAGCTCTTCCTGGGGGATCCCAAGGCGTTCCCAGGCCAGCTTAAAGACATCGTCTTTTCAGCGAGTGTCCTGGGTCTTCCCTGGGGCCTCCTCCCAGTGGGACGTGCCCGGAACACGTCCCACTGGGAGGCGACCAGGAGGCATCTAAAACAAATGCCGAACCACCTCAACTGGCTCCTTTCGACGTGAAGGAGTAGCGGCTCTACTCTGAGTATCTAATTGTGATCAGGGAAATCATTTGTCAATTTTATTTTTGAAACTTTCTTTCAAAAACTGAAATAGAATTCTATAATGTGAACACAACCCATTAGGCAATAATAATGATCCGTGGCACTTTTTAAAGAACTTCCATCTCCCTCTAGCAAAAAAAATCGCACACAGCTTGTGCTTTCTCCCAAATGAACCCTTTAGGAGCTACACTTGCCAAAATGCACCCAGTGTTACTTTATTTTGGCACAACACTTCATGAAAAAACAACAATGGATATCAGAAATAAAGTGGGTGAAATTCTAGGCATAAGTTGGAGATGTGAGAGGAATTGAAGTAGAAATGGTAATGACAAGAAGATCATAGAACATCATTGGCACGTTTAATGTGCCTTTAAAAGATGACTATTTATGGTAACGAGTGTCAAGAGAAATGTATATCTGATGTCTATGTAAGTTCTGACTGTAAATTGAATGATTTAGCCAAACATTTATCAAGTGAATGTACATTTGTAATGCCGTAGGGGAAACGAAGGAAAGAGGTTGTAGAAAGGGGTAGGAAACATAAGTTTTGCATCTACCTACTCCTTCTCGAATTTTATTTTATTTCTTAATTTTTTCTTTTTTAGGTATTGAGGTATTTCACGGCCCGGAAGTAAGTCCCGCGTCAATCACGATGGAGGCATTCCATCATGACTACGCGTTGAATTAACTACTCGTTTGAGAATTATTGGGCAAATTACGTTGTTTTCCTCTTTCACGATAGGAGACGATACCTATCTTACAAACACGGACTTGGTGAAGCAGAAAGATCACGATATAATAATAATCTACAGTTAATTGGGGGCATTGACCCATATGAAATTGATCGTTTGTCCAGTGATGTGTCAATATATTACCACCAGTAATCACATCACTATCAAATAATAAGCATATATAACAACATTTGGGAATTCGCTTTTTTGAAGACTACAACTAAGACTACAACAAACAATTGGTGATACTTTATCTGTTGTTTTTAATCCCTAAAAATAAAGATTAGTCACACTCTAAGAGGCAGCAGCCATCGCTTCTTTACATTATTGTACACAGAAACATGTGTTTAAAAGGTGAATAGCCTAACGCTTTTTTTTATCAAAGTTTTGGCGTTTCTATGGTGACAGTCATCTCTTCCGCAACTCCGCGTCCTTCGGGAATCACGTGACCGTCCTTCCGTCGAATCACGTTATCCAAATGGAGTGACGCAGGAAATTCAAAGTTGCCAGCAATGCCAGGCGAGGAGCAAACGTTTCTGTGTGTATGTGTGTGTGTGTGTGTGTGTGTGTGTGTGTGTACACTTGATGTCTGCATGGTCTTAAATCTGAAACTAGTTATACCTACATTGCTTGATGTATGCTTTTAAAGAGAGAAAGGGAGCATTAGCATCGTGATGGAAGGTACTGTGATCGGTCCGGGTCCCTACAGAGCAACAAAACTGGTGAGCTTGTTAGCTACTCATTCACTAACATGTAACGGAGTGCTTACTACAAGGAAGGAAGGATCACAAGTTATGCTAAGAGACAGACACGGTATTTGTAACTTGGTGTACCTTGTGCTAATGCTAAATGTAAACTTAGCTTCTTGTACCTAAGGATTTATTGTTCTGCAAAGAAAAGTTGAACATTTCGCCATTCTTCCTTTCTTTCCTTGACTGTGTATGAACTAGCGTTAGTTAACAAATGTGCACAAACATGTAGCTAGCCTGTAGTGATACATTAAACCACGTTTTGTTTTGCTGAAGGTGTAAACCTTGACATAAAACAATAACATCTTCTGTCCTATGGGTATAAAGCAAACCAGCATTGGGACATTTAAATATAAGATCACAGCTGTAAAAGTGCGTCAGACTCTTCACGGATCCATGTGGAAAAAAAGCTTATATATTAAAAGAGAGAAGAGGTCTTTTATAAACGGGTCATGTCCTGTTTGAAAGGACTTTTTAAGCTGGGGTACCTGATTTTTCTTGTTCAAACTGTGACTTGGTTAGTTTTGGCCCAAAATCGTTTCTAGCTTTCTCAATCCCTCCTGCGCATCTAAGCAAATTAATTGTATGCATGGCTCAAGCCCATATAGCTTTTAACGATGGCACTAATTTAGATTCTTCTTCCTCTATCTTCAATCGCTAATTCACAAAATTTAGGTGAAGACAATGCAACAAGGTCTGTTTTTTGCTGTGTTTTGTTTACAACATTCTCTGTGGTGGCGAAAATACAATTTACTCTACAACAACAAAAAGTCATGTACATCAGCTTTAAGTCAGAAGTGTCTCAGAGTCGACTTCTCTCTTTAATGTAAAATCACAGTTGTTCAAAAAGCCATTAAGCTTTCAACTAACTTAATGGGCTTTTCTGGCTGGCCTTGCATTATTTATTTTCCTGTAATAATACTCCATGTACCTGCACCTTGTCGTGTCTCCAGACATTTTCAAATATGTTCTATTTTGTTGTCCATTTTTCATGCCTGCCATAATATCGTAAGAGTAACATTGACTGTCAGCCAGGCACAAAACTGTTCTCCGGGTAGATAACTGTAGGGAGAATGAATATTTTATGGTAAACTAAAATATGATGGTTGATTGTTCATGCATACCCCATAACATTTTCTCTCTCTCTCTCTTGCAGTGGAATGAGACCATTAAGCTCTTCCGTAGTGGCATGCCACTGAGAAGGCACTGGGCACACTTCCGCTGCTATGATTACAGTTTCACAGGATCTGAGGCCGTCGATTACTTGCACGACCTTCTGCACCACAATTACAACTTTGGACCAGAGGTGACGCGCTATCAGACATTGCAGTTACTAAAAAAGTTCCTGAAAGCTCATGTTATTGAAGACATTAAAGGACGGCATGGCACAGAAGACTTTGAAGACAGTGGTCATTTGTACAGGTACTAAAGTAATACAGTAAGCAAGTTGCGGAAAGAAAGACTAATGAGAGAGATACTGTATGTGCATCAAGGTTTTTA